>BPLR01011223.1:0-52063 GCA_021605095.1 Caerostris extrusa
GTAGAGCTTTATAAATGCTTAAGGCCCAACGCGCTTCAATTGCCCTGCATATTTTGAAACTATTAGTATGACGTGGAAAGTTTGTATTGCTATGCAATCTGCATCTGGCTGAAACTTCATTAACTGTAAGAAGCAAGTCGTCTGCGGCTTTATGGAAATCGTAATAGGCACCTCTTCTTGCTTCCTTAAAAATTAACGAAACAAAATCTGAATGATGATGAATTTTTCGAAATGAATAAAATTTCAAATGTAGCCGACACCAAATTAATAGCTTTGACAATGGTATGGATATAAATTTCTTATGAATTGTAAACTTTAAAATTTTAGGATAAATAAAATTTCTTCAAAATATTTCTCAAAATTGTTGAGATTATATTTTCCTTTAAATATTTCCATCGTTTTACTTGAGTGGCAACAGATCATAATACTACCACTTTAACGTGTGAGTTTTCAAACTAAGTTGGTCTAATGCGAGTTGTTTAGATACGTGTCTCAAAAGCATGTTAATGTTTATATTCATTAAAAACTTTTCTTTAAGTATGTTATGGTTTTCGAAAGTTAACAAAAATTACGTATTGTTATTGTTGATATTTCATATGGTTGTTAAATAATAGAATAAATAAGTTTTTTCTTAAAATGTATGATACATTTTTAGTTAAAAATGCATGTAAAATTTATAATGAATAAAAATGAAAGCGGAGCAAAAAAAAATTCAACGGCTTTGTTTTTTAAAAGTGTACGCACATTTTACGAAAACTAGAAATAAAAATGGAAATTGAATACACAGAAAGAAAAATTGAATGCAAATTGAATAAAAGTGCAAATTGCAGAATTTATGAAAGTATTTGATTTTTTGAATAAGGAACGAGGGAATGGTAATGAAGTACACATAGAAAGATAAAGAAATATTTGTAACTATTTTTAAGCTTAATAATTAAAAAAAAATTTAAGCTTAATTTATGTAAATTAAAGTTATAAATATTTTTAAACGTGTTAAAAATATCTGTGGTTTCAAATATTTTTATACCAAAATGTATCTTTTGTCTGAACAAATGTTAGAAATGCTTTCATTAACTCTGAAACTTCAAAAGTGAAAGGATTATTTAGAATTACGTGATTAGTACTGCCATCTGTTGTAATATTTTACAAGCTAAAATAAATTTCTGTAATGTTGTAAATATATTAATAATACAGTGAAACACCAAATTAACGTAAGTCAAAGTACGAAGAAAAATATCTATGTAGAACTTTAAATAGAGGTAAAGCAAAAAGCAAATCACTGTTAGTGAAATAGGCTAATTTAGGATACATATCTTTATTTCTCCATTTACAATGATTTAGACATTGGTTTTCTAAATTATGTTTTAAAGAAATCGGTTATTTAGTTATCAGTTAACCAGTATCATAGTTAAGAGTGTAATCTGAATATCTAAATATCCTAATCTAGACATTCTAACCTAGAGTCATTCAGTGTAAATACAAAAGCAATATTGTAAGATTTTAAATAATTTTAAAAACTTTTAATTACTCTTAATTTTTAATTAAATATTTTTTTTTAAAGAAGTTAACTTTTCAGTATTTTTAAAAAATACCCTTTTGTTTTAAAATTTTCTGTAATCAATTTTTTTAAGGGAAATATTTGCAAAGTTTTTAATCAAAGTATTTTCAAATTTCATCATTAGCATGTATTTAAAAAAAAATGGTTACGAATTTTTTTTTTTTGTTCTAATGCAGCTGGCAAACACTTAGACAGCTTGGTCTTGAATGCCTTAAGGCAAGCGCTGCACAGACATTACTCACTCTGCATTACCCAGGGGGCGCGTGTAACTTGAAGATAAGCCACGGACGTGGAGTAACAATGCCCCTTGGTTACGAATTTAATAAAATGCATTAATGATTTTAGATTTATTATCAGCCCGACTCGTGGCTCAGTGGCAACGCGCTCGCTGGTAAGCATTACTGGAGCATTGCGTGAAAAACAAGGAGGCTTGATGGCGTTTGTGATGTTCAGCATCTTGCCTTCTCAGTCGGACTACCTGGTGGGAGTTTTCCGGATATTCTCCCATACGATACGCAAATGAGAGGCAGTTCCCCTAAAAGTCCTCCTCAAAGGCACTCCCCCCTTTTTCAGCGTCACGGAGTCAAGTCAGACTTCTACCTACGGGCGCCCATCACAACAGAAGGTGACCCTCCCCATACGGTCCTTCCATGAGCCCACACGGGTTCTTGGACTTGGTCTGATGTTGCTGTCTACCAAGAGGGATACGAAAAAAAAAAATAATAATAATAATATCAGGAATGCCTTAGTATTTTTATACTAATTTTTAATAGTTTTATATTCTTGATAATAAACGTTCATAACTGATGTTTCATTTTCAAATATGCGATGAAAGGCATTTAATTAAAAACTAAAAGGTGTTTTCATATGCGGGGCATTTTGACATGAGGTTATTTTGCCAGCTTAGGGTATATCACAAGGGACCTGCTACACTGCTCTTTGAACGTGCCATCGCAATTAGGATTGAACATCCCCAACGGCGGTAGGGAGGGGCATTCTGTTCCTCGAACTCAAAGGAAGGACTATCAGCCCTTCAGATTTACCTTGCCCATTCCCTTCTTAGGTTTCGGTTCAGCATAATTTGTTAAGTTTCGAATCAAGCTCATTTGGTTTAGAGGCAGACAAAACAATTCCGAATCAAATTGCTAAAAGTTATTTTAACAAAACAAATGTAATATATAATCCTTATATACATAATTTTTCTGTACATGTATTTGTCACTGAACTGCTCCTAAACGAATGGACAGATTTTGATGAACTTTTTTGTGTGTATTTGAGTGGTTTCACTTGGCTTGTCGCTCTATGGTCATTTTGTGCATACTTGGGGCAAATTAGACCAGGACCTACTGTTTAATGTGGAATGCGAACCACTTACAAACATCCATGCCACCGCCAGAATTCGGATTTGAACCCTGTAGTACCAAAGTGTGTGTTTAGGTGTACCCTGGATGGTTTAGATTCACAATTGGACCCGGTAGGTGGCGCTGCAATCGGGTTCTTCAGTACGCGTGTTTGTCACTGAACTCCTCGTCAACTGCTTGACCGAATTTGACGAAATTTTTGGTGTGTGTAAGAAAACATGGAGAAGGTTCTTATGCTATCTCCTTTGTTCTAAGTCGCCACCAGATTCTGCTGCAGTAAATTAACTTCTTATACCGCTCAACTAATCGCTATGAAAATTGATAATATCACGTATTCGAGTATGGAAAATACGTTCGCGCTAACCACTTTATTGCTACTTCCCACCAGATGGTGCTGCAACGTTTCATTTTATATACCGTTCAAACGATATCCATGAAAATTAGTATGCATATATATTGGAGCATTGAGAATATATGCAATGTTCTACAATGCATTTTTTTTTTTTTGCACGATAACGTATGCCGGTTTCTGCTAGTTCTATAATAAATATATAAAAATTGCGAATTATTTTAATTATTAATATTATTAGAATGCTCGTAAAAAAAAAAAAAATTTACTAATAATATTCCTTTATTTTCGTAAATTTTTTTTCGGGGGACAACTATTGACTTTTTGAACAGAACATAAACCAACCTATGTGAAAGGCATTTTAATATTTATAACTATTACTTCCTCCCATCAGTATTTAGTTCGATAAAGATAAGCTTAGATCAGCATATTGCACCCGTCGCTGTGGTTACCCTATCAACTGTCTGTTTGGCAGCTCTATCTGACCTTGGGTTTGTTCCGTTTTGCACAGAGAAGCTGATTGAGCCGTTTTAAAACAAATAACAAAATAATAATTGGTATTGCATGCGTCAGCATCACATGGAAGTTCGTTTTTTCACAGTTCCAATTCAACTCTAGTTTAGCTCCTTTTCTCCTTTTCGAACGTTCGCTGATAAATTACATCGCTGCCTTTAAAACTGAGATTAGGTTTGGAAAATGTAAAGTTCTGTGTGTTTGGTTAGTTTACTTTAGAGGTGTTTATCCCTTGGAAACTTATATTCATTTAGGTAAGTGTTATTTAGTGATTGATTTTTAGATATAGTTAAATAATAAGAAATGTGATCAAAAATATTCTAAATTGAATTTTATTTTATAAATTAAAAGAGTTTGTGTTGGATTTTTAATTGGAAAAATATCAGAAGATTTGTTGTTGAATCAACTATTATGTGACTTTTTGTTGTTGCAATACATCGTAAACAATGTACCAGAGTCTTATTTTTTTTCTTTTATTTTCCTTACAAAGTTGAAAGCTTTTTTATAGTTATTTATCATGTAACTATGCGTTATCGACGGATAAAAATTGTATTGATACTTGTTGAATCCTATCTGAAATATTGTTAAATTTTTTTAACGATACATGGGTTAATAATCATACATGGATTGTATAATTGTTATAATGTTAAATATGCAAACCTCGTAAGAGTGCAAGCAGAATAGATGCTGTAGAAAGTCAATGGCCTTTCTTCGATTTTTATTTTTGTATGTTTTGTTTTCTTGAACATAAAAACAATTTTGCCATACTAATTTAGTCACCGTTATTATAATATCATGCTAGCATATTATATTATTATAGGCATCGTTAGTATAGTTTTGTCAGCATAAATGTATAACGTGAATTAAAAGCAAATAAATAAAATATTTAGCAAATAAATAAATATTTAAATAAAATATTTAGCAAATAATAAAATATTTAGCAAAAAATAAAAATATTTTTTATATTTATTTCATTAAGATGTTGCCAAGTTTAAAATAAAAAAAAAACTATCCATGCATTTTTACTACATTATAATCAGCTCCATATTTGAAAATGTTCTACCAATGTTTATGAAATGTTATTTATAATATATTTCACAAATATATGGGTTTTTTTAAACTCTTTCATGAAAAGTTAACAAAACATAAACATGTAATTTTTGAAGACATGCAGTGACACGAAAATTTTTTTAATGGTATATGGTAAGATGCTGTTAACAATCGTACATGGATTGTATAACTGATACATGGATTTGTTAACAATCGAATGTGCTTTGCATTTTGCATGACTTGATAAATAAAAAACAACTTTATTGAAAAGAAATTAAATTTAATTTGATTGGTAAATAGCAATTTGATTTGTTCTCCAATATAATTATTTCAGTATCAAACTTAATTTTCATTGAATTCAATTCTAAAATTTAAAATTTTAATTTTTTAAATGTCACATTGTTAAGCGTGTTAAAATATTTATGACTCATCATACAGAAAATTTTTTAATCAAAAATAATTTTAAGATTCCATTTTGGCATCAGAATCAAAACCGTCTTGTGATATATCAAAGAACTGTCATATATATTTTTAATTTATAAAAATTAACTTTTATGGTTCATGAACTTTTATGGCTTTTTATGAAAATGAAATGGTTTTTATTATTATTATTATTTGATTTTGGCTTATTTGAATATTTTGATATCCTGATTTCTTATTAGTTCCTTTAATTAATCTTTTTTTTAGATAATCTTTCATGTTCTTTAATTAATCTTTAATGTGTTGCACATTAAGTAGCTCTTGCCTCGTTAGTCGGACTACCTGGTGGAATCTTTCCTTGTTTCCTCCCATACGATGCGCACATGTGGGTAGTTCCCCCTAAAAGTACTCCCAGAAGGTCTAGCCGTCAGACTTCTGATCGCGGTGCCAACTCAAATTTCTACCTACGAGTGATCCATCACAACAAAAGCTGCACCCCCTTACCCTCCTTCCCTGAGACCACACGGGTTCTTAGACTTGGTCTTGATGTTGCTGTCTACCAAATGAGATAAGGGTGAAAAAAAAAAATTTGTTTGCTTTCGAAATATTATATTGTGCATATTTCATTCTATAAAACATTTTATAATCGCAGTAATAAATATATATATATATATATATATATATATATATATTTTATATATCACACTTGATATATATCTATCAAGTGTGATAAGGAAAAAAAGCATTAATTAGTATCCTTATCACACTTGATATATATCTATCAAGTGTGATAAGAAAAAAAAACAATAATAGTATATATCTAAATAATATATTGTGCGATTATATTTTATTCATAGAATAAAAATATGTAATTAATTATATATTACATAACAAACCTAGGACCTGATGGTCGAATGGGTAGATCTCTGAGTTCGGTTCAAATCCCGGCTTTGGAATCCAATTTAAGCCGTAGGTCCCGGTCCTAATAGGAGCGTTGCGGGGGCATTATTACTCCGCGTCCGTGGCTTACCATCAAGTTACACGCCCCCTGGGTAATGCAAAGTGAGTACATCTGTGCAGCGCTTGCCTTAAGGCAACCGAGACCAAGCGGTCTAAGTGTTTGCCAGCTGCATTAGAAAAACAAAAAACATTACAAACCTGATGGCTTAACCATGAAAAAGCAACTATAAAATGCATGTTTAAATTTTAAATAATTAATAAATTAAATAATCTTAAATTATTATGTATGGCTGTATACTTTTTAATATTTATATGGCTGTATAAATTAATATTATTTTTAAGAAATAATTTTAATTCTCAATAAAAAAAGTCTCTATTCTCCAAGTCCCAATTTTCATTGATTCATTTATGGTTTTAATTGTATTTTTAGTTAAAATATATTAATTCATCGCATAGCTTTTGAATAAATATATTTTAAATTACCATTACACTATTATTAATAAATTTCTATATAAATAATTTAATTTATTCTAATGTCCCTGATACAGTCAGAAGAAATCTGACTTGGGAATAGTGTTATAGAAATATCCCTTTCTGAATAATCAGTTCATTTTAGAGGCTAGATAATAAATTTTAGATTAGCGTGGTTTCCATTGCGCATTCCTACAGCTGTACTGTTTGCTTTTTTCATTAGTTACAACAGGTGGATTTGCTTTTATTATTATTATGTTATTTGCATATTATTGATTATAACGTGTTTGACATTGTTTGACGTTTACTTTAATTATGATTCATACAATTTTATTTACTACGTTTTGAAACTTTTGAATTTTTGATAAAACTCATTAAAGATTTTTCTCATGCAATAAATAGGCAGTATTCAAATATAATTTAATTATTAAACATTCACAAGTACATAAAATATAATAACTCATAAATGTGCACAATTGAACTTTCATTAAACCATCATAGTTATTTTCATATGTACTTGTTATACGTAGAAGAGGAATATACTGTGTAAAGAAGTGTCATTTTTATTTTATGTTTCCTATTATCAAATATTGTTTCGCGCATAAAAATTTCGTTTTGTTTTGAGGTGACAAATATACATCTCAATAAAAAAATTATGAAACATGCACTTACATAATAAGGCTGTATACTTTAACAGGGTATTTGTTGTTTCATGTTCCAGCACATCTAGGAATAATAATAATATTCCTTGGTAGACAGCAACATTTAGACCAAGTCTATGAACTCGGTATGTTCTCATGGAAGGAAAAGGGGGGGGCAGCTTCTATTATGAGGAACACCCGTAGGTAAAAGTCTAACTTGGCTCCGTGACGATGACTGTCTACAGGATAGGTTGTCAGCTCTATACCCAACAGTCGAGGGTATTAGAGCGGGACCTACGGCTTAAAATGAATTCAGAATCACTACAAAAATCGATGGCACCATTGGGACTTGTACCCTATGGCACCGAGCGCCAGACCTCGGTCATCAGGCCCTTCTGTATTTTTTAACACAGAAATTATCCACATTAGTCTGCCTCTTTTTACGTGCATATATCCCTTTAAGCCCGAGATCGTGCGGGTGAGGCAATTCTGAAATTTTTTCTTGAAAAAGCTAGCCCGCACTATCATGCTAGTGCCACCTCCCCTATCTCAGGGTGGGGGCATAGATTATTTAAATTTTTTAGTATCATTGAAGTCAATGTCTATTAAAAGTTTAACAAAAAAAAGTCAAATTTAAATATAAAAAAATTCAAGCCTTAATGAGATATTCATTTCAAAAATAAATATTGTATATTTTGTGTACAACCCGAGAATTTTAGAACTTTTTTTTTTTAAGCTAATGTACTGAGGCCGGTATATATATATATATATATATATAGATAGATAGATAGATAGATAAGCTAATCTCGTGAATAACGTATCTACTTTTCCGTTAGCCAGGCGAAAGTGATAAATCACCAAATATCGCAAAATAAAATACGTCATTACTTCTTAAGTTTATTAAAGAAGTTTCATGAGTTAATCGATAGATGAAAATGATTTTTTTTTTTTTTTTATTTTCGACATTATTTTGACGTTTCGGCTTATATTTGGGTTTTGAACTTTGGGTAAACTTTTTGAAGACAAAACGCATTATCGGCTTATACACGAATCAGTTTTATAATGAGATATACGATAGATTATAAATCCTCATCAACTATAACAGTGATGTATAGACTGAAAGCCTTAGGTCGATGAAAAACAAATAAAAAATTATTTAACAATGGGTATTTTATTTCTTTATTTATAATAAAAAAACTAATAAAGAATTCAGTGTGTAATATTACATTCAATTAATTTCGATTTTTAAACAAGAGCTAAAGTGATAAGTCGAATGATTTTTATATATGAATTACTTTTTTATATTTAAACCTAAAAATGTTTGGTCAAAAATGTGTGAATCCAAACTATGCCTTTTTGATGTATTATTTAGCAACTAACACAGTTACTTTGTTTAGGTCATTTTCATTTAACTTAAGTTGAATCATTTTCTTTTTTTATCGAGATCTAAAAATCATTAAAAAAATACATGTCGATTACGTTCCTTCCTCTCTTTTATGGAGTGGAAATCTGAAAATAAAACAGTCTTTATTATTTTTCGTTTTTTCAATCACATAGTCAAGTCATTTGTTATTTATTTATAAAGTGAAGGTTTCATATTCGAAGTTACACCATTAATTATAACTCTTGATGAACTTTAACAGGGATGTTTAGTGAGAAAGCCTCAGATCGCACAAAAACAATGTAAAAAAAATATTAAACATAAATATTTTATTTCTTTATATATAATAAAAAAACTGATAAATAATTCAGTACATGATATTAAATTAAACAAATTTCGATTTTTAAAGAAGTGCAAAAATGACAAGTCAAATGGTTTTTATTTATGAATTTCTTTTTTATATTCAAGCCTAAAAATGTTTGGTCAAAAATATGTGTTAATCCAAACTGTAGCGTTTTGATGTATCATTTAGCAACTCACACAGTTATTTAGGGCAATTTTAAAACGTAATATGTGTGCAGCAAATAAATATCGTGAAAAGTAAAGAAATCCATACATACATAAGGATTGTTAGTCTAGTAATAAAAGATTTTCTAGTGCTGCAATAAAATGAAAAAATATGGAATAAAATATTTTTCTAATAATTAAATATTTACATTTTTTATTAAGCTAAAGTTGTATCATTTTCTTTTTCATCAAGATCTATAAAAAATTTACATGGTGATTCAGTTCCTTCCTCTCTGTTATGGAGGAAATCGGAAAAAATAAAACAGTTTTTTCCAATCGCATAGTCAAGTCGTTTTTTATTTATTTATAAAGTGAAGGTTTCATAGTATTCTTGTTGTATTCCCGCCTATAACTTCTTGATAATTTTGAAGATCTCAAATTTAATTGCACTTAAATTTTTTTTTTTCTTCTCAGTTTTGCTGTTTAAATAATATAATTGTAACATTAAGTGGTAAAAGATTGTTGAGTATTAAGGAAACAATATTACATATGGATACTGATTAGAAGATATGATTAATCTTCAGTGTCCGGCAATGCCGGACAAACACTGGATGTAGGGAAAGGGGACAGCTTCTGTTATGATGGAGCACCCGTAGGTAGGAGTCTGACTTGGCTCCGAATCACTGAAGAAGAGCAGTGCCTACCGGGAGGAATTTTTAGGGTGAACTACCCTGCATTTGCGCATCGTATGGAAGAAAATTCGGAAAAATCCCATCAGATAGTCCAATTCAAGAGGTAAAATGCTGAACATCACAAACGATATCGATACTCCTCCTTTTGAAATAGTGTCAATAACAATGCCGCCAGGGGACTGCACTTCACCCCTAATGCACACCAGCGGCGTACGTTCACCCCTAATGCTACGAGTCCTGCCTGATTCGAAGATTCTGAATTCTATTTTAATGGCGTAAAAGTGAAATTATCGGGGCCTAATGGCTGATTGACTAGCACTCTGGCGCTCGGTGCCACTGGATTCGAGTTCGAATCCCGAATGTTTGTAGTGATTCGGAATCCACTTTAAACTGTTGGTCCCGGTCTAATATGACTGTATAGCATTGGGCGTGGGGTTGGAAACCTTACCCCGTAAAAACAAAACATCTCCTTGTCACGAAATCAAGGCCATCTGCCTATTGGCAGATGGCCTTGGCAGTAGGCATCTTGGCTGTTGCGCCACTGATGATGAAAGTGAAATTTTTAATTTTAAAGGAAGTGTTTTAAAGAGGATCGATAACATTTACCACAATTTTATAAATATAAAGCAACATAAAACACGTTACATTTTTATGTGTGATTTCTTACGGAAACGGAACCAGACGTACCATTTACGGAGTTCCGGTGGGGTAATAAATTAACCTCGAAAACTCTTCAGCAGGAAAGAATTAGAAAAATATCAAATTGTGTTTTCATTAGCTAATAAAAAAAAAACAAGAAAGACTTTAAATAAAGAATACAAAAAAAATATATATATTTAAGAAGCTATAAAAATTATTCAGGAACAGTTAGAAGTCCGTTTCTTGATTCCGCTTTAAATTTTAAATAAAATTTCAGGCCTTCAGAAAAGGAGGAAAGGTGAAAGTCAATCATAAGTTCTCGCGAATTTGGAAATAAAAGTCGAAGCCATCATTTGAGCAAACTAAACTACACAACGTAGCAAGAGAAATTGTTATTTTAAGGAGCCAAAAGTTCTTCAAATTAGTAATATCAGCTATTCAACTGCATATAAAAATTAAAGATACGTCATTTTAATTTAGATATTGTTGAATTTGATTTTATACAAGTAGTTTGTTAATAGTACAAACTATCCATATAGTATGTTGTATATGTATACTTGTATACATGAAATAATTTACATACTCTTTTTAGCCCTCGGAACAACTCATAGGCCTTGTCATAATTGAAATTATAGAACAAGTACTATAAATTGCTTATCAGCTAAACGTTGTTCTCACAATTGAGGAAATGTGTTACATATACATGTTTGGGTGTATGTGTGTATGTATTTGTATGCATATCCACAGATCGCATATAACTGGTTCCTGAAAGTGTGTGCGAATGTTAAAATGTACGAAAGTAGAGGGATGTCAAAAAGTATGTACCAAAAACTGTGTTTTAAAGTTATTTTTATCAATATGTACACATAATGAAGTTAATGAGGCGTGTTTAAGTGCTTCCGGGAATTTTCTTTATTATCTTGTTAAGTGTTAGTTGAATACCACTTTTTTTTTCTTGATAAAAGTTTTCTATAACATGATGTATCTTTCTCAATCGCCCTATTTACTTATATACGTTCTCCATTGGGATCACATTCTTCCATGGTAGTCAAATATTTGTCTAGATGCATCATTCATATTTTGAATTGTCAAAATCTTGACATTTTTATCAGCTTCTCCTTCCACGCTTTCATTGTGTATTTCACTGTTGCCCAGCTAAGTATTCATTTGACAAAGGTTCATTTGACAAAACTGAGTGGGATTAAATAATCTCATTTACATCTTCATTGTGCCGAACTCGTGGCTCAGTGGCAACGCACGCCGCGATTGGCTTTGTTGTAGACACAGTTTCAAAACATGAGGAGACTCGATGGCGTTTGTGATGTTCAGCATCTTGCCTCTTGAGTCGGACTACCTGATGGAAGTTTTCCGGTTCCCTCCCATTTCTACAAAAATGCGTTGTAGTTCTTCCTAAAAGTCCTCCCGAAAGGCATGATACTCCTTCTTCAGCGTCACGGAACCAAGTCAGAATCTTACCTATGGGTGCTCCGTCACAACAGAACAACCTCCCTTCCAACCCCCCCGAGACCACACGAGTTGGCTTAGATGTAGCTGTCTACCAAGTGGGATAAAAAAAAAAAAATCTTCATTGTTGACGTCCAAATTTAATTCATTCATTAGGCTAACTATTTTATTTGTCATAGTTTCCGGTGTTTCTTCAAAATTTATAAAATTACTCATCATTTATGGATATAATTGTTTCCAGGGATCTTTCATTATCGACTCTTTTATTTCAACCCATGAATCTCCAATATTGTTTGTTAAAGTTCTGTATATTATAATTTTTCCCAATTCATCGTTGTTGGCCTATCTTACTTGTCAGTTACTGGATGGCCTTAGCTGTTAATGTCCTCATATAATATCATTTAAACATAACTATCATTGCTTGGTTCATGGGCTATATGCGACAGATAGTATTCTGAAAAAAGAAACACGACATTGATTTCCGGGTATAAACTCTACAGAGATTTGGGTGACCTGGGGCATTATTTAAAAAAAATTCCCCAGGTTAAGAGGTTAAGATTATGCTTTAAATTGTATGTTATTATTTTCACAATCTTGCTTAACTGTCGGCACGACCGGAAAGGTGAATCAAACTTTAAATATTAACACAGTAAGCCAGGCATTTTTTATTTGAGTTCCAAATGACTCCTCATTTGTGGGCATAGCTAACAATTCTTCATCTTTCCCATTTAGTGCAGTGGGATTTTCCCCTTGGTAAACAAACAACGTCTCCAATTTTAAATCACCAACGAATTTTCCACTAAGAAGCAATGTGAATTGGTTTATGTAAGGTGTATATTCAGGGGCAACTGATTCTTCCTTCAATAAAAGTGCACGATTAGGCATTTTTTCCCAAAATTAACTCATCTCACCTACATTGAATATTTGGTTAGGAGAATATTCACCATCTACAGTAATTTTGAACAATGAGTAAATAAATTCTTTAGAAGCATATTTATCTACATCACCAGAATCTCTAGTGAATTTAATGTTATGTAAAAAATGTCTCGTTTTAAATTTGTAAAACCAGCCATTACTCGCTTGAAGCACAATACTAGAACCTTTAAATAGAAGATTTTAGTACATAAAACATACATACATCTAGTCTGCAATCTTCATGCCAACTAAGAAACATAATTTGAATAATTTAAAAACTCAGAGGGACAGACATGTTGATCATCAATCCAGTTGACAAAGATCTTTCCATTTCACCCATCACTATGCCATGTCTTTTGGAAACTATCTTCGAAGATATATTTCCACGATTTTGGAAGTTATTTCTTTATTTTACTCTTATTTTTTAAAAAAAAAATGAACATATCCTAGGCGGGTTTACATGGTACAAACATCCGATTGAAACAAAAGATTCACCATTTTCGGAACGTTTAATTATTTCGATCTTTGAAGTTTATGAGTTAGTAATTTCTTTTCGTTCGTAATTTCTCACTTACATTTATAAATTTATAAGAACGGAATATTTAAACATAAACAAATTAATTGGCAAAACACACGACACATTGACTCACGCGCTAATGCAAGACTAAAACTGTTTTGATTTCTTGCTGGTAAATTCTATGACAGTTATTCTCAAGGAGTGAATCAGAACGCATTGCTGCTTCCTAGATTTCCAGTGCGCCATATGGCATTCCAGAGAAATATGTTCCCAAGTAAAAAATAAATATACGTATTCTTTCCTTGTGGGACCTGATGGCAGCGTGGCTAGGCGCTCGGTACCACAGGTTTCGGGTTCACGTCCCGGCGGTGCCATGGATGTTCATAGTGGTTCGGAATCCACTTTAAACAGTAAGTCTCAGTCTAATAGGAGCGTTGTGGGGGTAGTGTTAGTCGCGTCCATAGCATATCTTCAAACTACACGTGCCCCCTGGATAGTGCTAAATGAGTAACTGTGCAATCCTTGCTTATTGCATAAATATTAACTATCTCTGTATTGCCTGCTGCATTATAACAACAGTAACTCTTTTTCTTGCCAGTTTTCCCAATCTAAGACAGCTTTCATTAGAAACATCTAATTTTCTGGTTCCTTTTTTTCTCCTTACTTTACATAAAAAATCTCAAACAGCAACAATACGCCAAATAATGTTTCCGAGATAGAAGAGGTGGTAACTTTTGTGTTTTGCTACTAGCAGCACTAGCATGTATTTTATTTTCAAAGTTAAACAAATTTCCATTGCAGCTTCTGAGACTCTGCCGCTTTTAAATTTTAATCTGTAGATTTGACCATCTGGATATAAAACTGTGAGGCATTAGTAGCGAATACTTATTTTTCAAAAATTTGCATATAGTGCCCCCTACAATTATTTGTAGATTTTTAAATGAGCCCAGACTCCAAAAAGTTTGAACAACGTTTCATGGAAACAACACAGTAGTAAATTCCAAACAAAAACAGAAGGAAAAAAAATCAAGTACATTTCTTTATTTCTTGGAACGACGCCGCTCTGTCCCGAATAAACCGGATGCAAAAAAAGAAAAAGTCTGATAATTGAATCTTTTTCCTCCCTCTTTTGAAATCGTTTTCACAAACTGTCAATCTTTATGCAACTCTTTTCATATTAGCGTTTTGCTTAGAAGAAAATCTCTTCATTAACGACAAAAATATTTAAAAAGTAGAATTTTTAAAAATGTGCCGAAGTCGAGGGCCGCAAGTATATATAAAAATATCATATTAACAAATCTACTTTCATAAGTCTTTTAAAACGAAGGTATATTCAGAAGGAAAAAAAAAATGACAAATATTATGATGAGTTTCAGTTAATCAACTTTTGGAAGCATCGAGCTGGCAATATATTTTCTTAACAATTTTAGTTTATAATTTAAAAAATTAATTTAATTGGAGTCATATATTTTCGCAATTTATATAAAATACTATCAGAACCCGGCATACGTTGTCCTGCCAAAAATAAAAAAATATGCATTGTAGAAAATTACATATCGTGAATCTATTCTCTATATTCCAATATATATACATATTAATATTTCTGAATATCATTTGAACGGTATATAACACGAAATTCTGTAGCACCATCTGATGGCAAGTAACAATAAAGTGGATAGTGCGAAAGTATTTTCCATACTCGAATATATATTATTACCAATTTTAAAAGTGATTGGCTGAACGCTATAGCAGTTGATATACAGCAGTACCATCTGGTGGTGACTTACAACAAAAAGGATAGCATAAAAACATTCTCCATGTTTTGTCAAACACATATACTGATTTCATCAAAATCGTTGAAGCCGTTTAGTAGGAGTTCAGTGACAAACATTGTGATAAATATCTATATATATATTATCAAACATACTATATTAACAATTCTAATATCGCTAATTATTCTGTACAATAATTATATATATAAAGATTAAATAAAATTTAAGCTAAAATTCGCTTTTTTCTCGTCGAAAAATTTCAGGAAATCACCTGGTATACAATAACAATATACAGGAAGAGTATTTTGTACTTATAAAGATACACATACTATAGCAGAAATTATGATGGCAATAATAATGAATGAAGCATTAAAAATGTATAAGAATCATTATCTGATTTATTTTTTGCAACGTATTGACCGGAGGAAGAAAAGCATTTGTTATTACTTGAATTTTTATAATAATCATCTACTTAGCAGTCTTCGATAAATTTAAATGAGTCAATGCTTTACTTTCACTTTCACTTACTATTATTACTTGTGACAGTAATATGGCGGTAGACTTCTCTACAAACAAAATAGCACGTTATAACAAGAAAACTAATTTCTTATCTCGGATCATTTTCTTCTTTTTTTTTATTAAATGCGAAGGGTCATTTTTATCGTCTCGCGAAGAGTTAAACAGAGCACTTTCTCTCTTCCGGTGCAAGTTTTGCGCGTGCGTTATTTTTTCAAGGTTTCAATTCGTTTATTTTTCAACGACGGGGATTTCCCGTCATTGAGTTCAGTTTAGGTTTGTTGCCAGACGTCCACACACTGTGTGTGTTGCTGAGTAGGTCTCGCATGTGTTTAGTGTGTGGTACACTGTTTATATTGTACGAAGAAGCATAGGTGAGCTACGTTTTTAGACAATGTATATTAGGAATTTTGCTAATTTAAATTGTTGACAAAAGTTATGCAGTAAATGGCCGTTGATGAATTTCTGTATAATTAAAATTAATTTTTATGGATGATATTTTTAATTTTTTTGGTTGTATATATTTTTGTATTTCGTAGTCATCCGTATTTTTTCCTGGAATATATTTGATAGTCATTCTATTCTTTCATGTATTAAAGGAATATAGGTGAGTTACGTTTTTTTAGACAAATTAGAAATTTTGCAAATTTAAATTGTTGACAAAATTTTTACGATAAATGGTCGTTGATGAATTTCTGAATAAATAAAATTAATTTCTTATTCATATTAGATTATTTTACAATTTTTGGGGTGTGTATATTTTTGTATTTAATAGTCTTCCATATGTATCTTGTAATATATTTGACAGTCATTCTATTCTTTTATATATAAAAGGAATATAAGTGAGATACGTTTTTTAAACAGTATATTAGAAATTGGGCTTGATGGTTATAGCGTTCGGTACCACAATTTTCGGGTTTGATTCCCGGCGGTGCCATGGATGTTTGTAGTGGTTCGGAATCCATTTTCAGCCGTAGGTTCCGGTCTAATTGGATCGTAGGGGTTGTGGGGGTAGCGTTATTCGCGCCCGTAGCATATCTTCAAGCAACGCCTACCCCCCTGGGTATTGCTAAATGAGTAACAGCGGTGCAGCCTTTGCTTATGACATAAAGAATAGCTGTATCTACATTGTCAGCTGCATTAGAACAACAACAACAACATTTTAAAAATTTTGCAAATTTAAATTGTTGACAAAAATTATACTGTAAATGGTCGTTGATGAATTTTTGTATAATTAAAATGAATTTTTTATTCATAATGGATGGTTTTACAATTTTTCGGTGTATATTTTTGTATTTCATAGTCTTCCATATTTCTCCTGGAATATATTTGACATTTATCCTATTCTTTTATGTATATTGTTATTTTAATGCTTTTAATTAAACATATAGATAACAATTTAATTAGCAAATAATAATAAAAAAAAAAACATGATTCTGAACTATTTTTATTGCGTTCTTTTAGCCAGTATGGCAACATCCATTAAAACTGTCAAAACCTCTCCACTATTGACAATCTTAATAAGTGTATTTATTTTTTATTGACATTTTGTTTTTATATTAAATATATATTTGTTTGGAATGTAATTTGATGTGGTTGAAATTATGTATAATAACAGTAGAACAAAAATAATTGATTAAGAATATTCTACGGTTCATTTTTCTTTGCATTGGTCAGGGTTCTTGTGTGTAGTCAGAACAGTTCTGGAACAACACATTTCGTAGGAGTAGGATGTCAATTAAGAAATATATGCGAATAAAAAAGTGGTATAAATCAGTGAAATATTAAAAAAGAATTATTGAATTAAAAAAGTTAACTGTTGATAAAAAAAAAATATTCTAAAACTTTTAAAGTGAAGAAGTAGTTATTTATTTCTAAAAAGTATTCAAATCATAAATCATACTGCAAATTTGAAGTATTAAAAAAAGAATCATTTTAAATTCCATCGTGATTCTTCCATGAATCTAATAACTGATTTTATAAAATCAATAAAGCATCTGAAAATTTTAATTTTTTGAAATTAATTAGTAATTTTAATTACAATTAATTTTAATTTTTATAATTAATTAATAATTGTAATTGTAATTGATATTAATTTTTATATTTATTAGACTTATATCTTTAGCTTATCAAAATATATTCCATACAAGGTTTTGAAAATAATTTTAAGAAATGTTATAAAATAGCATTTTATAGTTAAAAAAATAAAATAGTGAAAGTAATATATAAAAAAATATATAAAGTTATATACATATTTATATATATAGATATAGTGTTATATAGTTAAAGTTAATATAAAAAAAATATGATTTTGAAGTATGATTGATTATGATTTGAATACGTTTAGGAAATAAGTAAGCACTTCTTCAATTTAAAAGTCTTAGAATAGTTTGTTTATATATCAGTTAACTTTTTAAATGCATAATTTGTCTCTGTAATAAATATTTCATAATTCGTTCTAATATTGTCATATCGTATGTTAAAAATCAACCTTTTTAACTTCAGATAAAGTTTAAATAAGCTACTGAATTTTATCATTTATTAATAAAAAAGACGAATATATTTGATTTTAAGAAAATAAATGTGCTTTGTATATTAATGTTCATAATTTTTAGCAATATTTCCAACGGGTTTTTTTTTCCCCCTACGAATTAAAAATTTTCTAACAATCGGAAATTCTGGGCATTGCCATTGTTTTCAGTCTAGTTTCGGAGACTGTGACGGAACTTTTTAAATTTGCTGGTAATCCTACGTCATCGGAATGAATCATCTGCACGTGGAGCCAGTCTACAAGAACTTCTAAGTCTTTGTCTGCGCATGCGCGTAGTTTAATAAGAACAAAAGATGTGAAATTCTGTTTAAATAGTGCATTTAAGAAAAATGATATCGTAAATAATTTTTTTGTTAAATGATTTATGATTTTTGACGTTTTCCTTTATTTTTTAAATCAGGAAATTTTTACAATGCTTTTATTCTTGTAGGATTACTTTTTATTCGTAGTTCTTTTTTTTTTTAATACTTCATCACAGAATCATCATTTTTTAATGAAAAAAAGTTTTTCGTTTAGTACTTTAATTTGTTGATTTCTTTACGTGTATATTTTTGCATTAGAGTTTTCCTGTTAAGTAAATTTGTATTGAAATCATGGCCGAAAATATACTAAAAAAATAATGCAATTGTTGCATTTTTTTTTTTTTTCTATAATGAAAATCATTATAGAAAAAATAATAGAATTTCATTATAATTTTAGTTTTATAATGAAAATCTGAGTAAATTGTTTTTTTTTTTTTTTAAAAGGGTTAGGAAAATTTTTTAGTTCATATTACTGGCTATTTTTGCTATATAGAATGGATTAATAGCACTTATAACTTTTATCAAGAAATAGTATAAAAGTTAATTAATTTAAAAGTGTCATGTGAAAGCTTGGAAATAATTATTTTTTTAGCATTCATTATGTTAATATTCTTTATGCATATTTTTGTATCTATATTTTGTATACAAAAATATTTAAAGTAACCAAAAAAAAAAAAAAAAAAAATGCTTTAATGTATTTATTAAATTCTTATGAAAAAACTTATAATTATATGTTTTATATACATAAAAAAGCATTGTATATACTGACCATTATATATTAAAAGTTTTATATATATACATAAAGTTATATGTTGTAAGCACATAGTGCGTATGTATCTATGCATATCATGAAATATTTTTAAAAAATAACGTTAGAATATTAGATTCCTTGAACCATTATATTCATAATATTGATAACCCCGCCCAAAAAAAAAAAAAAAATAATAATAATAATAATTGAAGATAGTTTATGATTTATGGTATTGATTTCGGAACCGTACCTATGGTATGATTTCTTTGCATTTTTAACAATTTGATTGATCTTCATTTATTCTTTAGTATTTAGGAATCATAAATGTAAAGTAGAACATTTTTTTAATTAGAAATTCTAAAATGGTTAAGTAAATTTCTATTAATAGTTTAAATACCATATTACATTGCTTATAATCAATTGCTTTGGCCATTGGAACACGAGATATTTAAACAATTCACAAGCCAGTTCATTTAAGATTAATTAATGAAAAACAAGTAAATAAAAAAAAAATTTCAAGCCAATTCCTACTTTTTTTTTACTATACTGCAGAAAGTCCTTTATAAATAATTTTCATTCTTTTTTTTTTAAGTTTATCTGGCGCCATCTATAGGTAGATATGTGCAATTTAAATATAAAAAAAACTAAAATTAATTAATCAAATTTAATTACTGAATTAATATTTGAAAAACTGTGTTAACATCAAGTGTCATCCACTACAAGTTAAAAAATGTATTTTAACTGGAGTGGATAAATAAAAAGTATTTTATGAACGATTGAAAATTTGAACAAGATATAGATAAGGAGAGTGTGAGCTAATGGAAGGAATTGAAAAAAAGCAAATTAAACCCTTCATACATATTTTGTGCTAGTTCAAGTTTTTAAAGCTAGCTTTTTTAAAAATCAATCTTGATTCATTAAAAATTTACTTCGTTAATAATAAAATCAAATTCTTTTTATCTGATACATAATTAAAAATATAATGTTCACGAGGAGATATTTATAAATAACCTTTTATTAACGTAGCTTATAAAAATAACCTTGTAAAGAAATCTTGATTTTTATTTTATTTGAGGGATGATGACAAATAATAATTTTTATTTTATTATTATTTTTAATTAAATCATTATTAAATTTTTATTTTATTATTTTTTTTTAATTAAATCATTATTAAATTTTTATTCTATTATTATTTTTAATTAAATTTTTATATTATTGTTAATTTTAATTGAATTATTATTATTTGTAATTAAATTCTGATTAGTTTCCGTTGATTTAGAATTTTAAAGTTGCAATTAAAAATTTAGAATAATGGAATAGATGTCCAACATTCAGAAACTAATTTAAAGTTAATATAAATCTTTGAAAAAGTATGAAAATATATATTTTCATATTTTTATTGGCCTTCTTTTTAATTTCATTCACTGATTTTACAAATAAACAATTTATCAATGAATTAAAATTAATGCCTTTGTACCTAGGGAAAATGTGAATAATTTTTAAAATATAATTTGTTTTTTATTTCTTATAATCAAATAACAAATGAATGACAAAAAATTGAAGTACTAAACATCATAGTTTTTAAACAATAGAGACAAACAAATATAATGCTTTTTAAAGAGAGAGATTATTGTTTATTACTTATATTTGTTTTTTTCGGTATAATTCAAGATTTAATGAGATAAATTAGCGTGACGATTATTTAATGTAAATCCACCTGTGCGACATATTTTAAGTACATTCATTTGTCTTTTCGTATTAAATATTTAAACACCTGTAAAGATTATGTAAATTGATAAAGTTTGAAAAATACTTCCGTATGTGTCTAGCTAACAAGTAGGGATTAATACCGGGATGCCGAATAAAGTATTTTGAGCCATTTGTACAGTTTTGTAATACCGGTATTCAAAAGTTTAAATACCGCTTTTTCGGTATTTACTAGAAATTTAGAATTCTTAACTGTGAATTCTTATTTGTAAAATTCTTATTCAGAATTCAGAACCTATCCGCATTCAGAAGAATTCGGTACAGTTATCGAAGATTATAATGACACTAATGTTGATAGTGTAAATTAATTGTCTCTTGAACAAAAATTAGAATTGGCGATAACTAAAAAATTTCAACAAACCAAAAATATAATACAGAAATCAGCTCCGATACAATCCGACGAGAAATAGATTTATTTGAAGATGAGGCATTTAGAGGTAAATACTTGGAAAAAGCATATCGCGCATTGCTAACAGTACTGGTAATTTTTGTACAGAATTACGTTCCAGGCTTAATGATAGTACAATTGATGCATTATGTTTTTAAGATCATTTTCAAAAATTTGCAATAGAACCACAGACTGAATAGTGATATTTACACTTTTTTGTGATTTAAATAAATAAGATGTTCCTTTACTTTTTGTGATTCTTTATATACTGCTGTAATTTATAAATTAAAAATTTGTTTGTGATATTTACATTCTCTAATAAAACTTGCAAATAAAAAAAAAAAAAACACCCGTGTTTTCTTTCTTTTTTCTAAAATTTCTACTACCGGTATTAAAACCGGTATCCCTGTATTAAGATCTAAAAAATACCGAATACCGGTATTGAGCTTTTGGTCCGATATTACAATCCCTAGGGACAACCTTTTAAGGGTGGTACAGCTTACTGAAATAGAAACTTTTGTATAGGAATGTACCGTCGGAAGTGGCGAGTTGAGATTCTCTCACAAAAACGAGACATGAAAAGTAAAACATTATATATTTACAGCATCATTGCAAGTATTCTTATTATTGGAGATATAAATGATGAGATCGTGAAATAAATTTGATACCTTTTCTTAGAAAATGTTCTGTATAACGATTTTCAGTTCGTTTGATATTTTTCTCAATTATACAGATCAGATAAACATATCCTGGCAACACCGGGTTTATATTCGTTCAGATAGTTAATATTTTTACTATAATTATCCCATACTTTGTATTCTATTTTAGTATTATTGAATGTGTATCGGAAAAAGTACATATATTAATAATGTATTCTTATAATTGTTAGTTGTTTGTAATATTACAGAATTTTGACTTTTTTTTTTTTTTTTTTTTTTTTTACGTCTTTACAAATATTGTATGATAGTTATTGTTAGAGATTGAAGAGTTCTTATTATTAGAGATGTAAATGAGAAGATGGGGCCTGATGGCCGAATGGCTAGCGCTTTGGCGTTCGGTACCACAGGTATCGGGTTCAAATCCCGGCTTTGCCCCATGGGTGTTGTAGTGGTTCGGAATCCACTTTGAACCGTAAGTCCCAGTCCTAATAGGATCGTAGAGCGTTGCGGGGACATTGGTTACTCCGCGGCTTATCTTCAAGCTACACGCGCCCCTGGGTAATGCAAAGTGAGTACGTCTGTGCAGCGCTTGCCTTAAGGCATCCAAGACCAAGCTGTCTAAGTCTTTGCCAGCTGCATTAAAAAAAAAAAAAAAAAAAATGAGAAGATCGTGCAACAAATTTTACACTTTTTTATGTTCCGTAGAACGCTTTTCAGATTAGTTTCATGTTTTTCTGAACTATGCAGATCAGATAAGCATATCCTGGCAACACCGGCTTGTATCCGTTCAAGTAATTAACTTTTTAGCTATAATTATCCCATGCTTCGTATTCTATTTTAGTATTATTGAATATGTATCTGAAAAAACAGCTATATTAATAATGTATCATATATATTTGTTTGTGATATTACTGAATTTTGATCATTTTTATGTATTTAAAAATATTGTAAGAAGGGCTATTGTTAGAGACTGAAAAGTTATTCTTATTATTATATAAAAGATGAGATCGTGCAATAAATTCGATACCTTTTCCTTGAAAATGTTCTGCATATGGATTTTCAGATTAGTAAGAAATTTTTCTTAGCTACACGGATCAAATAAGCATATCCTGGCAACACCCGGTTATATCCGCCCAGGCAGTTAATTTTTAGTTATAATTTATCCCCTACTTCATATTCTATTTTAGTATTATTGAACGTATATCGGAAAAAAGACATTTATTATTAATGTATCATTGTTAATTGTTTATAATATTATTGAATTTTGATTTTTTAAAAATATTTTAAGAAGGACTATTGTTAGAAATTGAAGAGGTATTGGTAGAGATTGAAGAGGTAATATTGAAAAGGTGTTCTTATTATTATAGAAATAAATGATGAGATCGTGCAATAAATTTGATACAATTTCTTTGAATATGTTCTGTATAACGATTTTCAGATTAATTTGATATTTTTCTTAACTATACAGATCAAATAAACATATCCTGTCAACACTGGGGTATATCCGTCCAGGTTGTTTTTTTTTGGAGCTTACTAGCTCCTTATTTGCTGGGATAAAAGTTAGTGCATGATCAATTACCCAGAATTTGTAAAAGAAGAGAATTAAAAAAAAAAAAAAAAAAAAAAAAAAAAAAAACAGCAACAATTAAAAACAAAAGAAATTTATGACAAATTAGAAAAGAGGAAAGAAATTACATCAGTTAGTATATAATATGACGTTATTTACTTTGAACGTCATGGCGTGTCAACAACAGTATCGCCATTATTAAAGCTCCAACTCTCGCAATAATTATAACTAATAAAGATGGTAAAATTTGATAAAAAATGAGAGATAAAAACTGTGGCAAATATTTATGTCTTGTGATTGAATAACACTACATTTTATTCGTTAGAAATTTAATACTTTCCTAATTTAATGACATGGAAATAGTAATTATGGATATCAGTTCAGCATCTTGACAATTTTGACTTTAAATTCTTTATTAAAAAATAAGTTAACCTGCTTTCAATATTGTATTTTTACTACGAAAATAGTAATTAAATTTGAATAAAGGATTTGTTTGTAATGTATTTGCTATTTAATAAATTTTATAGTACAGTTGCAGATTTGTTCGTTCTAAAATGACTTATTAGAAAACATTAAATTAGTGGATGGTATAAGTTATTTTTAAAGTTTAAATAAATATACAATTAAAAAGTTATTTGGTATATCAAATAATATTTCTGTGTTAATATATATCTGTAGCACGACTCGTGGCTCAGTGGCAACGTGCTCCGCTGGTGAGCATTAGGGCTGAGGTTCCATCCACCGGTGGCTTTGTTGTAGACGCTGTTTAAAATAAATTAATAGTTTAAAAACTAAAAAAAAATGCGCTTTTAGAGCTAATCAATCTAAAAGTAAAAAATAATTGTTAACATAAGAATAAAAATGACTGACGAGAAAATGAATGTCACTGTTCTAAAAGCGTGTGGTGCTTTGTATGACATTTTTAAACTAACTCTGCATTTCGGAATGAAACTAGTGAAAGATTATAACGATTTATATCGATCACCTCATGCTTTTAGAACAGTGACATTCATTTTACATTAACAGTGACATTCATTAACTTATCAAAATATTTTATTGTCGTCGGTCCTTGATAAGTCTACTACGTTTAAATTAAATCAGATCGCTTAAAGTAGGGCAAAAATCGAGCCCAAAGAGTCAGTTACATACATACAAACATACATGCATACAAACAAACATGCATGGTGAAACTAATAAAATCGTATTAAAAACGCGTGGACTCGATAGCGTTTGTGATGTTCAGCATCTTGCCTCGTGAGTCGAACTACCTGGTGGGAGTTTTCTCCCATACGATGCGCAAATGCAGGGTAGTTACCACAGAAAGTCTTCCCAGAAAGCACTGCCTTCCTTCTTCAGCGACACGGATCCAAGTCAGACTTCTACGGGTGCTCCATCACAACAGAAGCTGTCCGTTTCCCCCTATCCATGAGTAGATTGCTCATGAGATATGCATCCCACACTGTAGGACACTGAGGATTAAAC
The DNA here is from genome assembly GCA_021605095.1 of Caerostris extrusa. Lineage (NCBI taxonomy): Eukaryota > Metazoa > Arthropoda > Arachnida > Araneae > Araneidae > Caerostris > Caerostris extrusa. The sequence continues at coordinate 25,194 of BPLR01011223.1, forward strand.
ACAACAAATATCTGAAACACATTTATTTAAATTTAGTTAATTACGGGTATTTAATAATTATTGAATGTTTACATGTAGAATTATATTTCTACATTACGTTTTTTTTTTTTTTTTTTTTTTTGAAAAGTTTACTAACTATTGTTTTTTATATATTTAAATTGATCAATTTAATATCAATTAAAATATTATATTTAATAATAATAATGATAATAAAATGTTGGGAACTTTCCTTTCTGGCATTTTTTTTTTTTTTCAAGTAAAAAGAAGTATTAAAATAGTTTGAACCTGAATAGCTTGATATTTTAAATTCCTGACTCTCACTATCGATTCACCCAGTATCTTGAACTATTGATATGATTTGGTTTCGATAAAAAATATCGGATGTAGCCCTTTTTACATATTTTGAAACCTAAGTGCATTGTTTTAAGTTGCTCTTTATCAGCACTATCAGTCATTACATTATCTCTAAAGATAGAACTTCTTGTTTTAAAAATAGAATTACTGCAATATCAAGGCTGTAAAAGTAACATAATAACCTTGGTAACATTAAACACACGCGTTATAATATACATGATATTATTAGTGTTTTCAAAGGTGGACACTTTTATCCCAAAAAGTCATTCGTCTGTAGCAAATTCAGCGTTGCTTAGGACAAGCTATTGGCAGAAATCGTCTCACCATAATTTGGAACACATCCCTTCCTTCAAAGGTTGCGGCTAGATGGTCAATTGGCTAGCGCTCTAGCCTTTGGTACCACCGGCTTCAAGTTTGAATCCTGGTTGTGGCATGGATGTTTGTGAGTGGTTCGAATCCACGTTAAGCTATAGCTACCCTTCTAATTAGCCTAAAGTATGCACAAAATGATTGTTGAGCGACAAACCAAATCGAATCCAATTATCCAATGATTGGCATCCTTCACCCTCCTCTTCAAACCCAGAGGAAAGTATACTCCGGCTGACAGATTTATCGTGTCCATTCCCGCCGTAGAATCCGGAACTTTTGATTAAGGTTCCTCAAACACTTATTGATTTACTCAGTTTCAAAACCAACACTTTACATAGCAAGTTATTCCAAGCTAATTTTATTCATATTATTTAATCGTGTACTTTTTCTTTAAAAATATTTTATTTTTTATAATAATAAATCAAACTTAAATAAATAAATTGCAATTTTAAAAAAGACTCATTTAGTATATCAGTAATAATACTTTGTTAATATAATTACAAATATCTCAAACACATTTATTTAAATTTGGCTAATTAGGCATATTTATTGAAGGTTTACATTTAAATTTATTTTTTATTAAGTAGTTTTTATAAATTTTGTAGTACTAAAAATTTGATTTTTGTGCTACAAAAAAATAATAATAAAAATAATACAAAAATCAAATAAATAAAAATAATAAATCAAATAAATAAAAATAATAAATCAAATAAATTTTATGTCATTTATCAATTTTTCTATTAAGCAAATATTAAACATGTACTCTATGATACTAATTTAGTGATTTTAAATGATTAAAAGAAGTCATTTTATTTTCTTGCTTAAAAAAATCAAAATAATAACACATCAATGATGAAATATGCATAAAATTAATTGGACAAATTGATTTTTTAAAGTCATCATCTGAAATAAATAACTATAAAAAATATTCTAAAACTATGTAATGGTTATTTATTTTTCTATGCCAAAAAAGTTTTTCAAATTAGTGTTTTATTAAAAATCTAATCATTCTGTACTTGTATATGAAACGTTTACAGATAAGGAAAAGATATGAGAAAACGAAAACCTATGATTAAAACCGAAAAAGCGTTTTGTCAAAAGCTGTTTTTGAGAGCTTTGAACTCAATTTTACTTCCATGCACATGTTAAAAAAATACAATAATTTGGAGTTATTTTAAGAAAATTTTATAATCATATGCAAAATAAATTTAAGAATACCAATCCATTATAAATTCTTATAAATAATTTTTAAATTACTTCCGTGAATTGAAATCTAAACTATGCTACTAATTATTTAATAATTTCTTGTAGTATCATGCACTCTAGCTAATAAATTTCGAAAAATTAGAAGTTCTGTATTCTGGATTATTTCATAAGTGAAAGGAAACATATTCATTTTGATAGAACTAGACGTTTATAAATTTATTAGCTAAAACAAATCGTTAGTTTACATGTTGTGTCATTAATATTAACGATGAAGATAATATTAATAAAAACAAACGATGCTGTTTTATCTAATACGAAGAAATGGGGCGGGGTTACGAAAGTTGATTTATAAAGATTTATTAAAAGATACATGAGTTGGGGTATTAATTTTTAACAAGGAATATGTATTCGGCGAAATCATTCCATAAAATTATTTTTGAAATATTGTACAATTATGTTTACTGATGTATATTATTTATAGTAAATTACTTACCAGCAGATATGACTTAAAATTCTTTTTGAAACATTGTGCAATCATGTTCGCTGATGTATATTATATAGTTTTGTAGTTTATTTACCAGCAGATATGACTCCGTGTCGCCCTATAGAAAATAAAATAATTCTAGTTTCGGTAAATTTTATTCGGCAAAAATATCGATAAAAATGTAAAGAAATCGAGAGAAAAATCTCAATCGTAAGTGCAAAAAAACTGAAAACGATTAAAATTTTTAAATTAATTGTTGGTAATTAATTAATGACTAATTGTTAAAAAATTATTCGGAATTATTATTTATAAATAAAAAAAAGAATTTAGAAGATAAAATAAGTTAAGTTTATTTAATAGAACATTTGAAACAAACAAAAAATATTTAATGAAACATTTCTACCACATAAACTTCAATTATGTGCCGCCAGGTGACGCCCATCATTAATGATAAACAAATACGGTTTTTAATTAATTAAAAAAATATTTTTGTAGTTTTAACTCTGCATCAGAAAAAAAAAAGTAATAAATTAAGCCAAAATAATTAGAATCATAAAACATCATTAATAGAATCATTTAATAATTAGAATCTTAATATGAATTTTAACACTAAGAATTATAGTGTTATAATTTTTAAGAAATACAGACGGACAAATAATTCTTTTATTCTAGTGAGATTCACTGATTTTTATTTATTTTTATATTTCGGGTTTTTTTTTATGTGTTTTTATTTTAATTTATTTTTGTATGATAAAACTAAAAGTTAATTTTTTTCTAATTACGTTAAGATATTTAGTGATTATGAGTAACTGTATATATAGAATATAAAACTCCAGATTTTCTGTTAATTTGAAATTACCTACATTGATATTTTTTCAATTCCTTCTATTAGCTCACATTCTCCCTATATATATCTTGTTCAAATTTTCAATCGTTCATAAAATTCTTTTTATTTATCTACTCGAGTTTAAATAAATTTTTTTGAACTTGTAGTGGAGGACACTTGTTGTTAATACACTTTTTTTCAAATATTAATTCAGTAATTAAATTTAATTAATTAATTTAAGTTTTTTTAGATTTAAGTTGCATATATCTACCAATAGATGGCGCCAGATAAACTTAAAAATGGACTTCCTGTAATATAGTGAAAAAAAAAGTAGGAATTGACTTAAAAATTTTTTTTTTTTTTTATATTACTTGTTTACTTTCACGTTCCAAGTTAACATTTTTAAACATAGAAACATAATTTCCATGAGTATGCGCGCTTTTTGCCGGTATGCAAAAACTAATATTGCTTTTACTTTTTCCCTCCAAATTATTTTTTTCTATATTGTTACAAATAATACGATCAAATATTAATTCAGTAATTAAATTTAACTAATTAATTTAATTTTTTTAGATTTAAGTTGCATATATCTACCAATAGATGGCGCCAGATAAACTTAAAAAAATGAATGAAAATTATTTATAAGGGATTTTCTGCTTTATAGTGAAAAAAAAAAAAGTAGGAATTGAATTAAAAAAAAAAAAATTTATATTACTTGTTTCAACTGAACTAGTCAGAAGTAAAATATATTTAAATGCATATCTGGAGCCAGTTCCTATCTGTAAATTTGTAAAATGCAGAATGAAAAACAAGATGCAACATGCTCCATGTTCTGTCTCTTTATTGAAGTTTGCAATTTTTTTTTTTTAAAAATCTGATTAGTCATTGAATCACGATAAATCACTCAGATGATCATTCGTACTTAAGATAGAATTTATGATTTGTTTTGTTGGAACAAAGGAAAAAATTAGAAATGTTAAATTTTAAAAGGTTCTTAAATATTAAGAATTCTCTATCTATTCTATTAATCTCTAAAGCGGTTGGAGGTAAATGCCAAACAGAATTTACTGAAAAATAATTTCAAGGACTTTTGTTACTATAGTTAACGATTAATAAGTTGTTGGTTGCATCACTGAAGCTGACGTCACTTTTCTGAAGAGGAAAAGTCAACTCTATGGGAGAGATGGAAAGGAGACACCTTGGCTGTGAGAGCTTTTATGCCTGAATACGAACAATGTTGACAGTTGAAGTGCAAGAAAAATATAAATACTTTTAGTTATAATGAAGAATAGGTTTAAACTCGAATTATGAGCGAGAACCGCCATAGGGATGGGCCACGGGTAACGATGCTATTGGAAAATAAAAATTATATTCATAAGAATTATTTTTAAATGCCAATTTTAGAAGAAACCAAGATAAATTTTCTAGAGCATAAGGAAAAAGGGATGATGAATGTTCTTGAAAGTTGATAGAAATGTGGTGAAATACGACATATAGATGCAGTAATAATGAATGTTCTTGGAGTATATATATGAAGAAATGGGTTTATAGAGTTTTTGAATTACACAGGATTCAAGAGAGAGTTTATGGTAGAAAGAAGAGATGTGAGCTTTAGGATGAATTTGGTAAATAGATACAGAAGATATAGTTGCAGGATGAGCAAAAAGGGATGATGTGTAATTGATTGGCGAGCAAGCATGATGTGTAGTTGATTGGCGAGCAAGCATGATGTGTAGTTGATTGGCGAACAAGTATGATGTTCAATGAGGCATTTCGATAGATGTAAATCACAAACGATTGAAGCTTTGAGTTTTACTGAAATGCAGACTTTTTTATCCAAGAACTTGTTAAATTGGGGTGTTAGTATTAGTATTGAAGCATAAGTTAAAAAGCACATGTCTAATACAAGATATGCGAAATTTTCTTCTTTTAGTTTTGTTTGTATATGATTAATTTCGTATGAATACTTTTTTAAATTTATAATTTTTATTTTATTTTTAAGTTAAATGCAATCTTAACTGTAGCATAGAGAATTAACCACCTTTCTTTTTTATGTTAGTCATTTATCTTGTAAATAAACTCATCTCAAAAATGAAACGCTTATCAACACAATTTTTGCAATTTTTATCAGCTGTTGTAGTTGTAGCTATGAAAAAAAAAAAAACGTTTTTATTTGTTAACATTCTGCCGTTAAGTTACGGGACTTTTCCCTAAAAAAGATTAAAATGTTTGCTACTTAACTCTTTGTGTGCTGAATTCTGGGTATTCCCCGAACTGATAATTTGAATTTCGGAATTTTTTTAAGATGTTTTTCTCGAACTAAGAAATATTCCCTTTGCGATTAATAAAACAGAAAAGTATTTATTTTAATCAAGTATTTTCTTTAAAAGGGAAACTTTAAGTATCTAGATTATTTATTATTCAGACTTTAAGGCTTATTTTTTATAGTTAAATTGCAATAAAAATAACTTCGTTTGCCAAAATGTAAAAAATTACTATACTAAATATTTACAAAAAAAAAAAAAAAAAAAAAAAAGTGCAGCAATATAAAAACAGATTTATCATGTTTTAAAGAATTTTACAGACTATGAAAAGACGAAAGAGAACTGAAATATAGATCTTTTTTATTTTTAAAATCTGTAATTGACCAAATAAATTACCCTCTAAAAATTCTACTGCATGGGGTATTTAGATAATAGAGAGTTTTTGCATAACGTTTTTTTATCGTCCTATATTTTTCTTCCTAGCGCGCATGCTCATAAGAAACATTGTACCTATTGCGCATGCTTATCTGTAATATTTCACTACTGAGCTATTCCTATAAGCATGCGCGCTAGGAAAAAAAAAAATATCAGACAATAAAAAAACGTTGTCAAAAACTCTCTAATATTACATTTGAAAGCAAAACTGAATAAAATTTTATCGTCACAATATTTATTCGATTTTATAATGATACATAGTTGCATTTTATATTCAATTCTGCAAAATAAGTTATAAATTTAAAATAGAATATCTATGAATATACTTAATAACAAAACTTTTATATGTATATATATACAATTCTAAAATAATTCGTATAGGCGATATTAATAATATTCAATGTTTATTATCATTATTAAGAATGTTAAAGCGATAATGTTAAGAATATATTCTTTTTAGAATGTTTAAAATATATTTTTGCAATTCTACTAGAACATTATTTAATGTTTTTGGAAAATGAATTCTTCTGCTTTATTTACTTGTGTATTACACGTAACTAATTCAGTGACTGAGTTTAAATTTAAAATGAAATATCTCTACAATATTTATCGTTAAATTAATATTATCGAGCTTTTAAATGCTCGCTTTTAGAATTTAAATACTGCACTTGATAAAAATTAAAAAATATATTTAATGATGATTATTATCCTATTTAATTATTAACTTAAAAGCGGGTTTAGCCCTTGAAGCAGTTCTAATGATTAAAATTCGATTTGATAAAAACGTAGTTTAACCCATCGTCATATGGTTCATTTAAATATTAGCCAAGTTTCAAGCGATTTTGTAAATTTGACGTTTTTTGGGCATAAATGTGGCGATTTATATTATTTTATTTATATCCCAAAAATTTCGTCGCTAAAGATGTAGGTTAAAACATTCCGACTATTCTATTAAAGGCATGAATTTCACTCATAAGCATTTTTTTCCAACCTTATAGATATCTACTGCGTATTTTATTTTTATGGTAACATGTAAATATTTATAACGCAGCTGGCAGAACTGTGTTATAATAGTTCGAAAAATACACAGAAACATTTTCGTAACTATCAATTCCCATACATATAAGACGTTAAAAATATAATTATCTCTTTATTTTCCAGCCGGTAAATACAAAAGGCGCTGATGCGACCTACAATCAAACTCATTCCTGATTTCATACTTCCACATCTGGAGAGGCAAACATATGGACGCCATTTGATATGGGAGGATGAAAAGGAAGGTAGCTTCAAGATTTCCAGAATTCATCAGAGTAGTGAATTATGGAGTGACGATTGCATCGGAGTTTATAAGGTATCTAGTTGCCTTAAGGCCCTTTTTTATTTATAAGCACAAATATATAATGATGGGTTTGATTAGCAATGCTATGAATTAAAAATATTAGTTACAAATGCTAAGTTTGGGCTGAGGAGTTTTTAGCCACAAAATTGGTTAGATTATAGCCGTTAATAGTTATTGTGCATCCTGCAATGGATCCATGCTTGTGTGGATTTGGAATTTAATGAAATTCTTCTAATGAGATTATTTTACGAAGAGTGTGCCAGAAGTCTGGATCAGACTGCCATTCCTACTTCCCTTGCAAATACAAATGCCTTGGCAAAATTTAAACTTATATTCCTTCTAAGATTAAAATTAAGTACTAAATTACATAACTAAACTACAGCTACTATTCTCACAAGATTAAGGATGAAGCACCGCAAAAAATATGAACATTTCTGCTGATGGCGTTAAAAAATACCAAAAAATGTGGCAACTCCCCCTTATGTCGAGCTTACCCCTCATCATGTCTTTGATTGCCCAGTTGTTGCAGCCGCCATACATTGTCTGGACCATACTTCGGAAGAGGATTTATACTCCGAGTTGGCAATCAACATAGCCAATATTATTCGGGAGCACTGCGATATTTGATTTTCTTCTATTCTTCAGGGGATACGACAACAACACCAGCAACAACTATTATAGTAAAATTGGTTAAGTTGTTAAATAGTGTTATCCAGAATGTGCCATGCAGAACTTTTAGCATATTTTTTATAAGTAGAGGATTGTTTTATGTAAAGTTAGTCGGGATATTTGGTGATGGTATATAATCTCATAGTCTAGAATGAACTAGTGCAAGTTTAGCACAAGGTGATCAACAGATGTGGTGATACAAGTACACACACACACAAAAAAAAAAAAAAAAAAAAAAAAAAAAAATGCTGCTCCAACTTGACTTAAATATGTTTTTGAAATTTCCATGATAGATTAAGGTATCAATGTCAGACTAGGGAGAGAGCAAGCACCACCCAGAATAGCTAACCAATATCTTTGTACCTGGATTGCTTTGACATTTTTAAAATGGTTGAACACATTAAAATGTTTGACATTTTTGTACCTGAAAAAAAAAACCTGATTTGCCACCAGGCAGTTCGATTTGAGATTAGAGAGTTTTTGCATACCGTACGTTAGTTACCGTAGGACGTCCGTTAGCTTTGTCTCCCTAGCGCGCATGCTCATAGGAAACATAATTTCCTCAACATAATTCGGTCCCAGTCTCCATCGAGTTTTTATCGCTTTTGAAATTTTACTAGCGTAATCAAATTCAAGCCTCTTGCACGTTGGCTAGCGTGCTTTATTTATGTTCACGAGCCATGGTCATTGAGCCATGCCTTATTTATTACTACTGGGCCATGAGAGGAATAGAATGCATTTGTTACATTTGTGTTTGGAACACGGAAGGCATTTGTGTAACTAGCTGGACAACGATGAAATTATTGTTAAAGTTATATTTATCTCAATGAATGATCTTCCTTGAATGATGGGGGAATCATGATTTCGATGCATTTGGTTCTAAAGCAGTTGCGTTTCCTGTATTCACATTAAAAAAGACTACTGAACCAGTTTTAATGAATGAATTAAAAACAAAAAATGCAATGTGGGTCTTTCTCTTTATTAAAAAATATAAAGTACACAATTAACAATTGCTCCCAATCCATTTTGATTTAAAAAGAATAACTATTAAAAGTTTTACTTAATTTAATTTTTCTTTTCCTTGCATCTTTTATACAGCACACCTTAACCTGGAAAATGAACATTTTCCTTCTATACTGTAAGGTAAAAATTCACATATTTTTGAATAATCATACATTGAGAAAACGTGTAAGTACGAGCTGTGAAAAATATAAGGTGTTTTTAGATTCAAAACATTTTTGCTTAAATGGACATTAATTACAGATATAAGATATTTATATGTTAATTCACCTAGAACGAATACAAACAATGATTGTGACGAATACAAACAATGGTTATGTTTTCTCCTATTGAAAACATTTTTTCAGATTACTTAATATTACATTGCAGTACTTATTTATCAAAAATATATAGAAACTTTAAAAACTCCCTATCTTGCATAACTAACTAACTGCCTGGCATTACAGTCCATGTTGGACCATAGCTGTCTGTCTGTTGGTAAATTCCGAAACAGATGTTTTTCTTTTTACGGGGTAGGGCTGTCAGCCCTGCACGCCCAGCAGTCATATTAGACTGGGACCTAGAGTTTATGGTGGATTCCAAACGACTACAAATATCCACGTCACTGCCAGGATTCGAACCCGAAACATGTGGAAAGAGCACCAGTCCCTCGGCCTTCTACCTTGCGTAAGAATTTTCAAATCTGAAATTTTTTACTTTTATTGTTATTCGCGTTGGGGGTGACTAGCGCTCTCAGTATCAAAGGCTTCAGGTTCGAGTACCGGTGGTGTCCTGGATGTTTGTAGTGGTTCGAATCCACTTTAAACCATGGGTCCGGTCTATATTATAGAGCGACAAACCAGAGGGTTGGGTGTAAGGCTGACAAATCTACCCCGTAAAAAGATAAATTGCCATATTTCGAAATCTGCCAGAAGGCATTTTCCCACAAGGGCTGATGATCCAAATATGATGATAATGATGTTTTTATATTAGTATCTATTTCAAATAAATGGTAAATTCTACGACTCCTATTTTTTTTTTTTTTACTACTTTTGAATAGGTGTTTAACCTGTATTAGTAATGATAAAAAATGATTATTCGTTTTAAAAAAGCATTTTAAAAATACGCCCTCGACGTACTTTGTCCCCAATTTGCATTGACTAAAAATTATACTACTGTGCCCAAAAAGAAAGATCAATTACTTTTTTTTTTTCAAAAATTCTTTATTTATTCTTCTAAATTTATGTCATCGCCTTCAAAGTAATCCCCTCCGGACACAATGAACTTATGCCAACTTTTTTCCAATCCTCAATGCACGCTAAAAGTTATCGCCAGGGATGGCCTCCAAAGCGCGTGCCAATTCACCATACCATCTCTTCCATCGACTCAAAACGGTGTCCCCGGAGTGGCCTTTTGAGTTTAGGGAATAGCCAAAAGTCGCACGGTGTGAATACGCTGGATGTGGAACGATATGGGTTTCATTTTTGGCGAAAAGGTCACGAAAAATCAATGCAGTGTGAGCTGGCGCATTCAGTGTCTTCGGTACCAATCGAGATTGACGCATTTGAGGCCCAAAATGGAATTGAGCGATCCTTTTAAAATTCCAACATCAGCAGCAAGATCTCTAATTACAAATCGCCGGTTTGCAAGCACCAAATCTTTAATTTTTGGACGTGAGCTTCGTCGGTTGAGGTTGATGGTTGATCAGAGGGCTCTTCGTCTCAACGCATTCTCTACTTTCTTTGAACTGTTTATACCACTTTAAACATTTCTTTCAGATATAGGAATGCTCACAGAATGCCTTCTGCAACACTATACGTTTTCGCAAAAAAAAATTGAATGCAAGTTCTTTGCTCAATTAATTCAGAGATTTCAAAATCGCCGGAATCAGTTTCAGCATCTCACAAAGCCAAACACTAATGAATTTTTTGACGTCAAATTTGATATAGATGTCAAGGACAGTGCCAGCAACCTAAAAAAAAAAAAAAAATCGAAATTCCATAAGCCCCGGGAATTTTAAATTGAAATTGGTCTTACTTTTTGGTCACAGTAATTCCAAAAGTAAATCGAATCAAATTTTGACACAGAATTCGCTTTCTGTGAAAGAAATAATTAGTGAATAAAGTGGTGCGGATCAAGAAAATCAATGATTAAAAAAATGTAATCGGGTGAAGACTTGTTTAAAATACAAAATGAAGAAGTCGCGTATGTACTAAAATTGAATGAAAATTTTAAATATAATGAACTTCTGCGTTTTCAATGAAAGTAATCAAAAATAGAGATAGAAAAATAACATTTTGTGTAATTAAATAAATTTTCTTCTATTATTTAACCTTTTTTTTAGATGCTAGTTAAATGACATTGTGCATCACTTTTTTACAATCTATTACTGTGTTCAAAAAGTAAGACCAATTTTCAATTTAAAATCCCGGGGCTTATGGAATTTCAATTTTTTATCTTTTTAGGTTGCTGGCACTGTCCTTGACATCTGTGTGAAATTTGACGTCAAAATATTCATTAGTGTTTGAGTTACGCTTGGCGTTGTGAGACGCTAAAACTAATTCCGGCGATTTTTGAAATGTCTGAATGAATTAGGCAAAGAACTTGCATTAAATTTTGTTTGCGGAAACGTATAGAATGTTGCAGAAGGCATTTGTTGAGCATTCCTATATCGGAAAGAAATGTTTAGAAGTGGTATAAACAGTTCAAAGAAGGCAGAGAATGCGTTGAGGACGAAGAGCCATCTGGTCGTCCAAAGAAGTAACGATTTAGTGCTTGCAAACCGTCGATTTACAATTAGAGATCTTGCTGCTGATGTTGGAATTTCAAAAGGATCGCTCAATTCCATTTTGGGCCTCAAATGCGTCAAATCTCGATTGGTACCGAAGACACTAAATGCGCCAGCTCACACTGCATTGATTCTTCGTGACCTTTTCGCCAAAAATGAAACCCATATCGTTCCACATCCAGCGTATTCACACCGTGCGACTTTTGGCTATTCCCTAAACTCAAAAGCCCACCGGGGACACCGTTTTGAGTCGATTGAAGAGATTCAACGTGAATCGCATCGCGCTTTGAAGACCATCCCTGCCGATGACTTTTTAACATGCATTGAGGAATAAATAAAGAGTTTTTGAAAAAAAAAAATTTTCTTACTTTTGGGCGCAGAGTATTACTTAAACGAACAGGGCAATTGTTGAACAACGTAACATTGTCTCAAAGTTAAGTAACGAAAATTCGTACTATTATAATTTTAAAAGTAAATATCGTAAAACAAATGAATTAAAACAATTTTCTTCATAATATGGCTATCTACCATAATAATTTGCTAAACTATTATTGAATATTAATTTGAGAATAGTGGAAAAAATGAGTGTCGAAAGTGACCCTAACGCAGCGTGACACTTTTTCTACAGTTAAAGATTAAATAACTTTTAAGTAAATAGAAAATTAACAAAATTTTCATTTGATTTGAGGAAATTTTACTTATAAGTATGAAAATATAATATTATTAACTGCAAAATTTTTAATAGTTAGCATTTGCAAAATTTCTGAATAATCTATCTTTTAAAACCGAAAAATATAGACTCCTGATTTTCTTTACGACTAAGTCTAAGCGGTCATGTTTTATATTTGATTTTTTTTACTATCACATTACGTCAAAATAAAATATTTATTTCTAAATTATCTTGTAACTAGTTTCTAATTATATTATAAATTGAAAAAAAAAAAAAAAACATTAGAAATTAACTACCAGTTTTATTGATTATCGACAACATTAAAATGTTAGATTATTTTTGCAGCAAGAAATTAGATATTTAACAGTTAATTATTGTCTCGTTTCAATAAGTTGATGCCCGACTCGTGGCTCAGTGGCAAGTGCAAGTGGGCCACTTATGAGCTGAGGTTCAATCCGCTGGAGGATTTATTGTAGACACTGTTTCAAAAAAAAGAGGAGACTCGATGACGTTTGTGATATTTAGCATCTTGCCTCGTTAATTGGCCTACTACTACTACTACATCACGGTGCCTAGAGCTGAGTTGCCTCTATGCAGTTTGGGAATGATGTAGGTGAAAAGTCTGATTGAGCTCCGTGACGTTCTTACAGTCATATGAGACCACTACTACTTCTACTACACCACAACACATCACTGTGTCTAGAGCTGAATTGCCCCTTTACAGTTTGGGAATGATGTAGGTGAGAAGAAGTCTGATTGGGTTCTGTGACGCTCTACGGTCATATGACCGGAACCTAAGGCTCAAAGGGTATTCCGAACCACTACAAACATCCATGTCACCGCCGGGACTCTAACCCGAAACCTATGGCACTAAGCCATTCAGGCCCCTCTTTAGTTTTCCGGGTTTTCTCCCATATGATACGCAAATTCAGGGTAGGCCTTCCCCTAAAAGTCCTCACGGAAGTCCTGCCCTCCTTCAGCGACTCGGAGATCAGATTTCTACCTATAGCCCCAACATAACAGAAGCTGCTCCCCCTTTCCACCTTCCATGAGTAGATTACTCATGAGATGTCCGTCCGCACTGCAGGGCACTGAGGATTTGACACTCACAATAAATTCATTAATTATAAATAATTAATATTCTAAATACATTAATTACTAATCGGAAAGTTCTGTAATCCATTAATTGCTAAATTAAAAAAATTATTTTTATTTATTTATTTTTTTGAATAACGAGGATTTTTAACAACACACCCAATCCCTTGCTGGGGAGAGGAAAAGAAAATTACTGCAGTTTTTAATTGTCAGAACAAATTTTAATAGTTTAAATGGGAAAAATTATTATATTGTTACCCTATTTTGTAACGTATTATTTGCTACAATATCGATAAGTCATAAAATCGATAATATAAAAGGCATCGACATTTGGAACAAAAGCTTTCATAAGGTTACAAGATAATTTTACTATCACAAAATATTATCGCTTTTGATAGTTTTCATTAAAGGTTTGGTACTTGATTGTCAAGCTTGCATTGTGATAGAAAAATGCATATTAAAAACGTTTGAAATTTTCATTTACTTTCCCAACGTAGGTATGAGCGAAGGAACCATATCGCACATATTTTTGATACTCTTATCAATAATAAACACAGAAATGATAGCTGTCAACTTGTGAGAAACAGTTTTTAGTCATTGTTTGAATTTCTCAGCAATAAAATGATGCGATAAAAACAACACGTATCTATATTTTCGATAAAAATATTTTTTGGGAGTGGGCATGTAATTTTCTTCTGTCAAATAAAATAGATCCCCCTCCTCCCCCTCTAAATAGTATACCATTGATAAAATCCAAAAGTTACATCAAAATATTAACTAAAAATACATTGCTAATGAAAGATTAATTTTGCCACCAAAACTTAATTTAAAATGCATAAATCTATCAGAAGGAATGTGATTGCTGAGTGATAAGCACTACCACACCACACCACATCATATCACTGTGTCTAGAGCTGAGTTGCCCCTTTACAGTTTGGGTATGATGTGGGTGAGAAGTCTGATTGGGCTCTGTGACGCTCTGCAGTCATATGAGACCTGGACCTACAGCTTAAAGTGGATTCCGAACCACTACAAGCATCCATGGCACCGTCGGGATTCGAACCCGAAACCTGTGGTACCGAGCACCAGAGCGCTAGCCAGTCAGCCATCAGGCCTTGCCCATTCTAATATGGTTGTTGGGCGTAGGGCTGACGACCCTACCCTGCCAAAACATCTCTCTCGAAATCTGCCAGTAGGCAGACGCCCTTCGCCAACCTTGGGGCTGTTGTACCAATGAAGATTAACATAGAAAGCCAAAAAACTTTACAAAAAAAAAAAGTTTTTACTATGAAAGTTGTTTTTGAATATAGAGTACTGTGGACAAGTCATTCGCCAATAAAAAGACCAATTCAGCATTACTGTGGGTAGCCTAAGAAGGGCCCGATATACTATACTCACCTTTTACCGCCACAATTTTGAACCAATTCCCCCAGGGAGTGCATCAGGAGTTCTGACCCTCCTTCTTGAGACCAACGAAAGGACTTTCCTGCCTATAGATTTTATTACCAACTATTGATATAGACACAGAAGCATTTAGTTATAAAGGACGAAATTCAGAAAGGTACATCAAAATACTAATTAAAAACCGCTATGCTAATAAAACTGATGATTTTAAACCAATGTCTTTAATTCTTTCAATTTGTCTTGATCTTTCATGCATGATTGCTTCATTTTCAAATATAAGTGGTGTGTAAGTCAGGCCCATAATTCTTAAGCCATCAAAAATATATCAGAATTATTATTAATGATAGTCACATTATAAGGGATATATATATATATATACCTTGATATTTTTATGTTATTGTGTATCTGCTAATTTTTACATTAAATTAAATAATGAATTGGGCTAATTATAATAATGCATTTTTTAACAAATTTGTCAGCATCCTGAAAAAAAAAAAAATTCCAAGTTAATTCCTCGTAATTCAATGATTACTTCTATTTTTCAATTATCTGCCTATTATTTATGAAGCTTAATTGAGCAAAAAATTTAAATCAATCTATCTATATTCATATATTATATATTTACGTTTATATATAGTTATATTTGCATATATTATGTGTATAAGGTTGATATTGCGTATATATAAATTTTAAATGTGTTTTATTGAGAATCCTTAAACTACTTCTTTGGTGGTTAATACAAATATGGAATCAGAAAAATCTATTTGAATTTTTTAATTGAATAATATTTTCTTCCTTTATAATGAAGGCTTGGTCACTGGAAAAAAAGTTGTGGAAATCTGATGATGACAAAAGGATAACAAAAGCCAAGCACAGATTAATTACTGCTTTGAGGAGGAGTCCTGTTATAGAAGTGATGAAAAAAGAATCTGCATATTACAGGTTTCGATTTATTCATTCAAAGAAATCAGGTAAAGATCAAGTTAAAATATTGATTCAAAAATTCTCTTAAAATTATAATTTTTTAAAATTAAGTTTATTGTAAACATCAATATGTTGATATGAAATTATAAATAAATATATTGATAAAAATTTCAAAAACAAACATTTAACGAATTGAAACATTCTGCTTTAGTGTTTGAAAAAGAAAATAATAATTAAAGTGATACAAATAGGAAAAATAACTATAAACTTACATTTATAACTTTTGAAAGTAAAAATGCTTTTGCTTTACATAAAAGCTTTAAAATATATATACAAAAATATATAAAATTAAAATATATAAAAATATACATAAAAAAGCTTTTACATAAAAATGAAGTTTCTACGTTTCTAAATTTAAGCTTTGTATGAAAGTAACATTAAATTTAAATGCGAGATGAATATAATAATGAAAAAAATGGAACTTTTTATACTTGCTCACTATTAAACATTATTTTACTCCATGATTTCTTGCTTTTAACATTGTTGTAGACAACCTATTTTTCGTGGCCAGTAATAATTCGCTTAAAAAATTGATTTTTTTACGTTCGAGAAGCAAAACATAGACATCGATGCAACTGTGCAAATTTCTTTCTGCCAGAACATCTGGAACCCACATGTCGAATTTTGAAATTAAACCAAGGTATTTTACGTGATCATGAACAATCGAATTCGATAAATTTAATCTCTGAGTGATCTTATGAGTTTTTACTTGGCAGTTTGGATCATTTGATATCTTTATTTTGCCTTCATCACCTTTAACTGGCTTTCCACAAAAGTGATGCATCTTCAACATTAAAATTGCTGGAACAAAATTTTGCGAACTAGTTTTGGCACTGGCGTTCTGTCAATACATCCATCTTCTCCATACACATTGAATAATGTTTTTCTCGCTTAAATAGCACTTTTTCCTTTTCAATAGTAAAAAAGGTGAAATATGCTGAAAATACTACTTTCGACTTTCCATATTTAATAAGGCTCCAAACAAAAATTATTGCACAGAATAAAACTAACTTTTTTTCGTAAACAAGCATTGCTATATCAGTTGTCAAAATATATAATGACAATGCGGTTTAAGTATGAATTTTGCTGTGAAAAAATATAATTAAGTTCTTTGTCAGGAAAAAACGAAATTGCTTTCCAAACAACCCAATATATATTTGAAATAGAGAAATTATCATTTTGTATTATGATAATTTCTCTAAGTTAGACCATCAAATACATGCAATAACCAATAATCCAGCACCATGGCTTTGACAGATTATCAAATGTAAAATTTAAGAAGTATATCAAAGATAAAGCACTTTATACAAGAATTTAAATAATTGAAACATGTTCATATTTAGTGTGTTAATGCACACTCTGAACCCTTGTAAGATGATATAAATATTTGACAAAATATGTTGCCATTCGAGCAATTGCAAAATTTGAAAATGCTAACAGCATTATGTCACCATTTGATAATCAAGGTCAACAGCTAAATCCAAACGAAAAAAATAAGAGGAAGGGGGAATTGCACACCTAATACAAACCGATTACTTATTATTTACCAAAATCGATTTTACATATTAAAATTAAAAACCAAACACTTAAAAAACATTTTGTAACTTGAAATATCTACATTTTCCAATTATTTATTTTTAGCTAATGAAAGGAAAAGAGCCCTACTGGAATTAAAAAGCAACACAGATTTTAATATGGATAGCATACAAATAGCAACTACAAATGATGATAAACCACCAAAAGTAAAAGAACTGTATATTACTGTGATTGACAAAACTGAAAACAATGAATCAGTGTCGAATGTTCCTTCTCATGAATTGCAAAACGAATCCAAAGATGAAGAATTAAGCACACCAAGTGATCTATCTGATGAAATCATTCCCACTGTAAATAATTCAGAAGATAATTTTTGGTATACAAGTAAATGTTGCTGTGATATTTTGTTAGATAGTACTCTTTTACCAAATGAAAATTGCATTTGGCATGGAATATATTCATAAAGTGTCATTTATGTGAAAGTGTAAGTGATTTTGTAAATAATTTTGTGAAGTTAAGTATATTCAATGAATAAATACTAATTTTTAGTAAACAATGAGGTTTATTTATGTGTAAATGCAATCTATATACAAAATGACATATTCTGCAGAATTCTGTTTCACATTTTAAATACAATTGTACAATTTTCATTAAAAGAATTATAGAATAGCCACATTTTATAAAATTCAAATATATTTTTATGTTATGAAAAGATTTATTAAGGAGACATGAGTAAATGCCTTTTGATAGCAGGATTAACATGTTTTAGATAGTTAAATAAATTTAATATGAAAACTATCTTAATTTTAGTTTTATATATTTTAAAATATTCTTAAACATAATGCAATTTTTATTTACATTTTGTGATAAAATGCATTTCATTTTTTTCTCCCACATTTCTAGTATAATTTGAAAACTTTTTGCATTTTACTAAAATATTAATAAATAATCAGATCTAAAAAAAATTTTAACAATTTATTTTCAAATTTTTACTTAACAAACAAGTAAAGAATAATAGGTTATCTATTCATATGGGATATTTAATTATTACATTTATGAAAAGAATAGCACTGGTTTCACAATTATTTATGTTTTCAAAATGATTATGGTACAAAAAACTTATTCCTGAGGTAAAATTTTAGATGCATGATAATGACTTTTTATTTTAGTAAAAGGTAATGAAAATAAAATACCTCATTAAGATAATTCTTTTTTTTTATAAATATGATTTCTTCGCTTAAACATGCAAATAATTTAATATGTTTAAAAAAGTATAACATGTCGTTGTTTTATAATCAATTGAAATTTGTCTTAATTCATTAATTATACTAAACTATGCATTGTAGAAAACATATATTCATTATATTTTACTGAGTTTGTAATAATTGATTTCTTTTACAGTATAAAGACTAGCATAGGGTTCAGTGCAATATTAAGTACTTTTGAATAAGTTCAACATTATGTATAAAATCCTACAATTCTGATTATATTACAAAATGCAGTATAAGCAATGATGAAAAAAAAAAGTTAACATAAAAAAATTGTGCACCTACATTATTTTACATTAACAAAAATATTGTTTTTTGCTGTATATGAAGGTAGTTAAATAAAAAAATCCATATTTGCTAATATAAATTTCATACATTTACAGCAATAATGATAGTATATTATTTTAATGCCTTACAACTAACATAACATTTCAAACACATAAAAGGATATTTATAACCAATTCAAACTTTTGTATACTGTTTTCAGATTATCTTATTTATTAAAAAAAACATGCAAATAAAAAAATAAAAAAAAAATTGGAGGAGAAAAACAATTTTTTCCTTTTTAAAATACACAGCTAAAAATTTAAGGAATAGTAGTGAAAGAAAAGCTAAGAAAGTTTTAAATGATTTGTCCATTTCTAATTTCGAGCATCTAGATCAAGGATGCACAGACTTGAAGGTTGGGGGATGCATGAATATGCAAAAAAAATTTGATGCATGCTGTTATATTAATTTAATAATTGTTTTAATATTGCACCATCTTTTGTAGTAACCCACTGCAAACATTATTGATCAGGTGATTTTTATTTGATTTCTTTTTATATTAAAGTCAAAAATTGATAATTTACAAATATGTTGATCCACGTAGACTTACACCTTTCCAAAAAATTTAATCAACTCACACTAAAATTTCTTCTACTTCTAATGGCATCTAACATTGAGGTTCAGCATACCATTAAAGGTAACCATTAATCTCTGTTTTGTCATTTTAATGTACAATTCTGCAACAACCATTTCTACTTCATTTAGGACAATTTAAAAATACATCATGTTTTGCAATAAATATTGCATCCTGCACCCAAATTTGGATGTTATTGACAAAGTATGCAATTTTTAAGGCTGCAAAAATATATAAAACAACACACGAAATATTTTTCTAATGTTAAAATGTTTACTTTGCTAAACTAAAAAACTGAATCTGTTCCCTGTTTTAAAGTCTGAAAATTGTACATAAAGCCAATTTAATTTTTTCAAGTAAAATAGCCATATGAGACAAGCCTCATGTGTCTGCCTATATATCCCTGATCTAGATAATATAAAATATTTTTATTATGACAATAAGGATATGCTTACTTATGTGAATATTTCATTTTAATATTTTTTTTTTAGATAATATTTCATACATGATGATTATATACATATTTCTGAACTAAAACATTTTTTTAACATAACACAGTAAGCAATCAAAATAAAAGAAAATAAGTGATGGCTAAAGTTCATGAAGATTGCATATCTCATTCAAGATTGCATTAACCGTAATTTTTTTAGTAATTTTTTTTTACAGATAAAACACCCAACGTTTATTTTACCTGTCATAACGTTATTTTTGAAAACTACTAATTTACGATAAAACAAGACAATATAACAGTCATAACATGATTACATAAAACAATTAATTAGCTGCTTTAAATAAAAATTACAATTCAAAATGCAATTTTAAGAATAAAAATAAGAACAAATGAAAGTATTTAGAGCAATGACAAAAATATCTGAAATAATACAAATTTCATAAAATAATTAGCATTATCCAACATAAACATCTTGGTCTAATAAATAAAATGCATTAATATTATTGAGAAATTCATTAAGATTTAAATAAAGATTCTGTAGTATTTTGCAATTATTCACAATTTACTTCCTGAGTTTTTAATTAGTAAATATTAATGAATTAATAAGACTAGAATTATTGATTTAAAAAAAAAAAAAAAAAAAAAAAAAAAAGGTCTACACTGGTGCAAAAGTAGCAATTTTCAACTAACCTTCACATACATGATTAAGTACTTATAAATATGCATGCATAAATAAAATATACAAATAAGATGCAACAGATAACTAAAAATTGTATTATTTACAAAAAGAAGAGAAGTACATTTAACATTAAATCTATAAATACATAATGCAGAACATATAAATCTTCTTGAATGGCACTAAATAGTACAGGACAAAAGGTTTAAATGAAAATAAATAAATCTCAAGTTTTTAAAATAATACATGAGTGAACTGGCAGTTTTAAAACATTGATTTTTGAATGATAAATACTATTTTTCAGTGATTGGCAAAACCTTTTCTTCAAACTTTTCTTTTTAGCACTATGATTTGGCAACTGGGAAACAACGTCTGTGATTTTTTTCACTAATTCATTCAAATCGCTCTATAAAACAAAGTTTATTAACAAATATGAAAACAGCTATAGAATAAAATTTTCAGTCATATAATTATATTATGGAAATCATATTAAAAGGTCATTAATAAATGCTTTCACTCACCAGACTACAAATTAATATTTATTACAAATGATTATTAAATTTATATTCTTTTCAGTTTACAATATATGCAAAGTAATCAATTCAAAAAGTCATTGAGATTTAAATTTAAAAAATGATAATACTTAGCCATTTTAATAAACTTTCAAAAAATGTTGTAAAAACACCAATTTTGCTTTTAATGATTTCTCGATTTTCGATTAGCAGATTCAGTTATAGCATTAATTTCTATTAACTTTTTATTTTTTATACAGATTACTTTTTTTTTCACTTTCTATAACTAATCACTGACTTAACATTTCTTCTCAAGGAGTCTTTTTGTTTTTCTCATTTTCCACACTGCAATTTATTAACCAAAACACTTTTAATGATTTGTACTTCTCACTGCAGAGGCTTTACAACTTTCACAGTGGTTGGATGTATTGCTTTTTTTCACACCTATTGAAGCTGGACCTTAACTCTTAATTCCTTAAATTTTATGTTAATAAAACGAAGTAAAAATACTCAAAACGTCTCAGCTGAATCCACTTGGCTTTCAACCACATTCAGCAGCAACTTCTAGGCCATACACACTCATAAATAAAATTCTCACTCGCATTAAAAATCAAAATTTGCTCTCTAATTTACCATTTAATTTATTTTTGCTTGATCTATCTTTTCATACATTAAATAATAACTGTCCTGTATCTTATTTCTTGATATATTACTACAATTACATGAAATTTAAGATTTCATAAACTTTTAAAATTACTTTCTTAAGTTTTTTTTCTATTTAGTATTTCGTTTTTATTTTTACATACATATTTTAACCATTGCAAAAACTAGCATTATTTAATCCTGACATATTTTATGAAATGATATTTAAGATAAATATCAGATTTTTTTACAGATATCAAAATTTAAAAAGACTAATGCTATCTGATCAATAAAATAATAAAAACACATTTAATACACAATTTAAATTGCAATCTTTATACAGTTTTTACACATTTATAAAATTAAAATAGAAATATTGTTAAATTTTAATTATTTGAAAATGTAAGAAATTTTTTTACCTCATTGTAAGTGTATTTAAGTTTGCAGGACTTAAAATTTTTCTTAGGAATATGTTCAATAGCATGTGGAAGACAATATACACTATCTTCTTGAGGATATATAACCTGAAATAAAATTTATACAAATAAGCATGTTAATAATACAATTTTTTTTTTTTTGGTAAATTACTAAATGAAGGTGGCTTTTTTTAGAGTTTGATTTATTCAATTTATTTGCAATATTATAATGAAACGTGCCACTTTTCTAGACATAATGCCATTGATTTAAAATGCAAAACAAAGTACAGGATAGTTCACATTAAATATTTTATTGAAAACTATTAATGCAAAATATTCATATCGTTAATTTTACGAAATTGTTATGTGATATAAAATTAATATAATTTAATACATATGTAAAAACACAAGTTTTAATGAAAGTTGGATGCAAAGAAAATATTATGATTTTTTTTATTTCTCACAGACTACCAGAACTAATAAGCCCACTTAATATAAATAATAACTGATCTTTTGTAGTTGGAAAATAAATAAGTTAATATGGCAAAATTAAAGTAAATATTATCACAAATACCTATTGATTTTTTAAAAATAAATATACACAGATATGAAATATATTTTCAACAAACAACCAAAAAAGACAGTGTTAATTCTTTAACAATTCTGTGCATTTCTTTAAAAGCAAGTTGACAGCCAAAATATGGAAATAACAATACATTATTTATTAAAGAACCATTTTATACAAGTAAATATATAATATATAGAAAATATTTATAAATACACAACAAATGCAAACGAACCATTGAAACATAACACAGCATGTGACAAATGTCACATTCTTGCTCAGTTTCTTCTTTAACACCTTTGAGTTTTTTCTTTTATCACGGGCTTCTATAAGAGAATTTCTTTCAAACTGTTTCAAACCCAATTCATTGAGTTGAGCTCGTAATTGTAATTCCTGCTGCCTAAAATATTTAAGAAAAATTAAAGAAATTAACACATTACTAAAAATTTAATTATAATTGAATGGGGGTGGTGGATAGGAATATAAAAAAGGAAAATAATTACCTTTATACTTTCAATCAATGGCAATATTTTTTTTTCTAAAACTTTCATATGTGTTTTAAGTGAGTGTTTAAGATCATTTCCTATACTGAAAAGCAACCTTTCTAAAGAAAATGCTGGAGACTCACAACTGTTTTTTGATGTCCTAAAATAAGTGAAAGGCAAAATGAAATACACTAAGAGAAAAAAAAATATATTATTAAAATCAATAAAGAGTCACGAAAGATTTGTTATATTAAACTGTATACAAAGAATCGACAATCTCAATGATTGAATAAATGGTACAGTTCAATATGAACTGATGAATTATCCCAAATTTCTTAAATATATTTCGAATTAATTTTTTACCCACTAATATTATAAATAATATAAAATTATATATTAAAAATATATTACTTTATTCCTATATCCTCTCATTTAAAAAATTATACACTGCAGGCAACTGAGTCACAAGAAATTTATTACTTATTTCAAGTTTGACTTTATCTTAAGTTGCTATTTTATACAAAAGTTGAATAGACAATATAAAGTTTTATGATATATAACATTATGTATATATATATATATATTAACTTACTTGAAATGCTTTCACAGCCAAATCTAACCATGTAGTTGGTGCAAAATAAACAGATTCAGAAACACAATAACCACAGCATATAGTTGATGTAAATGATTCAGGGAATATAACGACAAATTGACCACTACTTTGTATTGTTCGACTTAGAGAAGCTCCATGCTTTACTAACAATTCGGGAGGAACCTGGGAAAAAAATGCATAAATAAATATGCCAAATTCTTATACTGTATATATAATTTTTAAAAATTCAGTTTGTCAGCTTGTTCATATTTAAACTCATTTCCCAGCATTGAAATTTAAGCATGATTGGTTTTGTGTAATAAATGTTTATCTGTTTCAAATATATTGTCAGTTCAAAATTTTATTATTCAAGGCAAAGATGTATATGATACATATGGAAAAATTTATCAATAAGAAATTTGTGATATAGGTGTTTTCAAATTTTTATAGTATATATAAAGAATACCAAGAAAATTATCTTGATAGTTTCTTTAAGACTATCCAAAACAGTCAAATTAAGTTTCACCTGAATCAAATATAAATCATCATTTACTTGCATTATCTTTTGCAGTTGTGATTGATTAGTGGATATAAGCTAACCTAACTTTGCTTTTAAAGCATTTCATATTACTTTTTTTATTTTTTTTTTATTGAAAATACATGAAGATATCCTGCCATGAAATATTTAAAACACATTTACACATGGGTTTAATAGCAGTAAAATTTCAAATAAAAAATAAATATGTATATATAGTTGTAATTTAATAATGGTGAAAGATAAGCCTACTCAATTTATAAAAGGATAAAAAAGTTTGTGTAAAATGAAAAGGAGATAAATAAAATTTTCAAATTTTAATACAAATTAATATTAAAATGCAACTAATATTTTATAAATAAAAGGTTTTTGCATTAAATTATAATACAAAATTTTAAATTTGCAATTATTTAAAAAAATTAAAAGAAAACGTTATCTAAAAAAATAAACAAAGCTAAAAATTTTTATACTATACCATAGCAGTATCAGATGATAGCCATAATGGTTTATTAGTACAATACTCGGGTACTATTTTTTTCATGGCATTTTTGAACTTCTCACAACCATTAGCTGGTATACCATACCTATAAATTATAATTTCTTAATAAAAGGAGTTTTTTCATATAATTTAAAATAATATACATAAATCTATTTTATATGAATATTATACTTTAGTTACACAAAGTATCTGTAGTCATTTATTAGTATATATTTTTTTACAAAATATAGTATCATCTTTAACAACATTTTTATAGAAATGCGACACTACAACATTTGATAATCTGATATGATATATTATTACAAATATAGTATGAATTTAATAATCCCACATTTCAGCATGCCTCATTAAAAGCACACATTTTAATATTTTGCACTCATTTTTAAAGAATGGTGAAAGTCATACAACAAGATTTAAATAAACATGCACAGGATTTGCATGTTTATTTAAACCCAGTATTGAATTGAAATGTTTCTCCTATTCTATATCTTTAGATATTCCAAGATTCATCATGGTAGTAATTTGATATATTACATGTTTTATTTACAGGATTTAAAATAAGAAACATGCAATGAATCAAAAATTAGATATACCAAGATTCATCAAGGTAGTAAACATATAGAATAGGAGAAACATTTTTTTAAATGTGTGATAATGTACATAGAATAGATAAGGAACTCAAAACTCAGTAACAAACAATGAACTTGTTTGAAAAAATATTATTTTTTGAGAAAATTGTTCATAAATTCACTAGCATTTTAGAAATAAAATATCGAAATTAAATATTGCAAATAAAACAGTGAGTTTCTTTTCCATGAATGATAATATGTAGTTAATTTCTATTCCATGACTTTTTTTCTTTTCTAAATCAAAGTATAATCATATATTCAAAGTAAAATCAACATGATTTTATAGAATTTACAAATACAAATGAAACATTCTCAAAAACTTATATATTTCCTGCAGGCACACAGTTAGGTTTTGTCTGGGAACAGCTGAAAAAATAAAGTGTAACCATTTATGAAAGCTCAATAGGTCATACTTAAACTATAAGTGATAGAAAATACATCTGAAGTCGAAACTACATATAGTAATTATAATTTTACATTATACACATTTGGTTCAAATATATAAAAAGAGAAAGTTAAAACTTATAAGTATTTCACAAAAAAATAAAAAAGATTAATTTCTTAAAAAAAAAAAAATCATATATTACAATTTAAATTTCTTTTTTCTCTTTTGCTAGCTCATCGATTACATAGTTTTTATGTCAACTTCACTGTTTCAATGACCAGCTCAACTAACAAATACAACACAACTAATAATAAATCTGAAGATAAAACAATTGGGCCTTAAGGGGAAGTGGCTGCAAAGTTTTAAAACACTTCACAATTTTTACTTATGTGTTTGAAGAGGGGCGAGCTAAACGCCCATCTAATCGGGGCCCTGATGGCTAAGTGGCTAGCGCTCTGGCACTCGGGGTACCACAGGTTTGGGGTTTGAATCCTGACAATGAATGCCATGGATGTTTGTGGTGGTTCAGAATCCTTTTGCCAGTAGGTCCCGATCTCACATGACCATAAAACATCACAGAGCACAATCATCTTTTCTTCTCACTCACAACATTCCCAAACTGTAAAGGCAACTCAGCTCTAGGCACAGTCATGTGCGTTGTGTAATAGTTGATTTCATCCAATCAAAATCTTTTCAACAATGCAATATTCATTTAAATTATCTCAATAACTGATGATACGTTAATGCTAATAGAAATTTATTATAAATGTATCCTGTTTGAAAGACAGTGAATAATAACATTAAAATATTGAGCATTATTTATTAAAATTTAGATTCAAATTGAGAAAATTCTGAATCTAAAATTTTTCCATTAATTGAGCAATACGTAACT
>BPLR01011224.1:0-18666 GCA_021605095.1 Caerostris extrusa
TTACGTATTGCTAAAGCATACAGACTTTTAGGCATATAATTTGTATGTTAGCTTAAAGAAGGTGGATTTTCAATGTTTTTATTTTCCGGAAAGCATTGAACAAATAAACGGTAGACACTGATTTAAACACTATAAAAAATTTTAATAAATAAAAACAAACAATCTAAAATTAAATTTATATATATATATATATATATATATATATATATATATATATATACTATTCGCTGTAGTTTAATGAATTAATATTTAGGTTTTTTTATATAATATATATAATATAATTTTTATAATTTATAATATTATACTAATTATACCGTTATAATTTAACGAGTAAATATCTGGTTTTAAAAAGTGACTCACAGCAATAAATCAATATAGAATTCGTAGTTTATTTACAATAAACTTCTTATTTTACGCTAGAATTTTAAAAGTTGTTTGTGTATTTTATGTAAAAATTTTATTCTAGTTACTTTAAAAGTATATATGGTTCCAATTTATTTAACTAATTTTCAATAGTATATAGTTTTAATAGTTGGTTGCATAGTTTGTTTATATAAATATATTGTCACTTCAAACTTTATGTGGACTTGTTTGCAAAACCTTTATTTACACCTTTTTAAGTCGTAGGTAGGGTGTATAGAAACATAAAAGCATACAATTTTTTTTATATTTTTCATGCTCACTTAAAGAAGATGGGTTTTCAATGCAAAACTGAATAATTTTTTTCTAAAAAGGGCATTAGGACAAAAATAAATTTTGAAAACACTAATTTAAACATTGCTGAAATTTTTAATAAATATTGCATACAAACGAAAATTAATTTATATATATATATATATATACAGGTCCGTTATAGGTTAATGAAATAATATTTGGGTTTTAAAAGTGCCTCTACATGAAACAACATAAAATTCGGCAGTTTATGTATAGCAAAGTTTTATTTTACGGCATAAACTATACTACTTGGTGTTTGTTGAGAGTAAACTTCTCATTAAAGAGTCCCGCTGTCAGCTCCAGTAACGCCATCTGCGAGGCTGTTGTAACAAACACTGCTCGAGAAACACATTAAGTGATTCACGCTGGCGACTTCTCTTTTGATTTAGAGGGTTTCCTCCCCATGTTTTTGTTACAACACTCTCAGATGAGCAGACTCCCCCTTAATGGCATTTTGTTTCACTTAATGGCTCCCTTTTCTGTTCTACCGCCTCGCTGGATAGTCACTTTGCCATTATGCAGCTTAACGACCCTCATTGGGAGGAGGATTTTAACTGAGATGATTGGTGGACTCGAGTACTAGTTAAGGTAATGCCGTGTTTTTGCTGTTGGGTCGGGGGTTGAG
This sequence comes from Caerostris extrusa, assembly GCA_021605095.1. NCBI lineage: Eukaryota > Metazoa > Arthropoda > Arachnida > Araneae > Araneidae > Caerostris > Caerostris extrusa. The sequence continues at coordinate 1,340 of BPLR01011224.1, forward strand.
GAAAGTTGCTTTTAGACGACTCCATGAAAAGGGAAGTGTGAAATTATTATTCCGCGCACACAGTGAGGGAGGCATTTAAATCATTAAGCTGATGAAAGCATCGTTCTTGGGTGAAGTTGCGACTTGCTCTGGACTGGTAATTGAAGATGGATTCTGTTTCCATTTGTTTTTGAGAATTAAAAGACGTGGATAAGTTTTGAATGTAAATGTATTGCTTAAAGATTTTGATATATCTTCAATATTTAAGAAATTAGTATATTGAATCTTATTTTCAAAGAATTTATTGTGTAACTTATAGTGTAGATATATAGATACATAAAAGTGTACAGTATTTTGTTATATATATTTTTTTTCATGTTTGTTTAAAAAAAAAGGTAGATTTTAAAGGGTGAGAGAGCTGATTAGTTTCTTTTTTTTTTATATTTTAACTTCAAAGGTATCTTGTTTTCAACATCTTTAATTACGTAAATAGGCGCATAGATACATAGAAGAATACAGACTATTTATTGAATCTTTTTGCATGTCTGCGTTTAAGGAAGGTGAATTTTCAGGGAAGAGCTGAATAAATGTTTTTCATAAATGTTTTGTAACTATAAACTTGAAAGTGTCTTGTTTGCAACATCTTCATTTATGTTGTTTTAAGTCATAGGTAGATGAATAGATAAATAAAAATCTACAGAATTTTTTTTTATATATTTTTTGCATTATAGCTTAAAGACGGTGGATTTTCAATGGAAAACTAAAAATTTTTATCTTCTGAAAAGGAGCGTTAAGAAAACAAATTTGGAAAACGTTTAAACATTGGTAAAACTTTTAATAAATAGCACATGCAATCTAATATTAAATTATATATATATTTACTATCCATTATAGTTTAAAGAATTAATATTTGGGTTTTAAAAAGTGGTTCTACATGAATCAACGTAAAATTCGGTACTTTATGTACAGCAAAATTTTATTTTATGGCACAAACTATAATACTTGGTGTTTGTTGAGAGTAAACTTCTCTTTAAAGAGTCCCACAGTCGGTTCCAGTAACGCCATCTACAAGGCTGTAGTAACAAACACTGCTCGAGAAACACATTAATTGATTCACGCTGGCGACTTCTCTTTTGGATTTGGCGAGGAGGAGGCATGTTTGTTACAACATCTTTCAGATGAGCAGACTCCCCTTAATGGCATTTTTGTTTCACTTAATGGCTCCTTTCTGTGCCAAACTGCCTCGCTGGATAGTCACTTTGCCATCATGCAGCTTAACGACCCTCATCAGGGGGAGGGATTTCGAGTGCACCGGTTGCGATGATTGGTGGTCTCGAGTACTAGTCAAGGCAATGAGATGTTTTGCTTTGGGTCAGAGGTTGAGGAAAGTTACTTTCGCGTGACTCCATGAAAAGGGAGTGTGAAATTATTATTCCGCGCACACGGCGAGGAGCACATTTAAATCATTAAGCTGATGAAAGCAACGTTCTTGGAGAAATTGGCGATTTGCTTTGGACGGTTAATTGAAGATGGATTCTGCTTCATTTTGTTTTTGGAGAATTAAAAGAGGTGAATAAGTTTTGAATGCAGATGTACTGCATAAAGATTTTTTGATATATCTGAAATATTTAATAAAGGATCACATCGAATCTTGTTTTCAAAGAATTTGTATTGCTACAAACAGAAAATTAAGAATTGCTAATTGGGAAAAATGATATGAATTTCTAAAAATCTCTTTCGTTAATTATGTTGGAAAATAAATTTGAAAATTTGATTTTGTGGTGTTTATTTCTATTTTTTAAAAATTCTATTTGATATAAATTTTATAGTACAATTTTCATTTAAAATATGAATTAATTCAAAGAACGATATATCTCATGTGTCTAATAAATACATATTTGTTTCTTAAAGTTACAGTTTTTACTGACAGAACGTTTTGATATAGTAAAATGTTATCCTAACTTTCTTTAAAAGTATATATGGCTTTAATAATTTAACTAATTTTCAAAAATATATAGTTTTAATAATTGGTAGAATAGTTGATTTTTATAAATATTTTGTAACTTCAAAATTCAAGGTGTCTTGTTTGCACACCTTTATTTACATCTTTTAAGTCGTAGGTAGATACATAGATACATAAAAGAATACAGATTTTTATGGAATCTTTTTGCTTGTTTGCTTAAAGAAGGGGATTTTCAACGGAGGTCTGAATAATTTTTTATTTTCTGAAAAGGCATTTGGAAAATAAGTTTGCGAAACATTGCTTTAAACATTTTAATAAATAATTTATATAATGATTTTTAATAAATAACACATAATAATAATATATAAAATTTTAAATAATTATATATATATATATGTTATCCGTTATAGTTTAATGAATTAATATTTGGGTTTTAAAAAGTGGTTCCACTTAAATCAACATAAAATTCGATAGTTTATGTATAGAAAGTTTTATTTTACGGCACAAACTTTACTTGGTGTTTGTTGAGAGTAAACTTCTCATTAAAAAGTCCCACAGTCAGCTTCAGTAACACCATCCACGAGGCTGTTGTAACAAACACTGCTCGAGTAACACATTAATTGATTCACGCAGGAGACTTCTCTTGGATTCAGCAATGAGAAGGCTCCTCTCCCCACCCCCGTTTGTTACAACACTTTCAGATAAGCAATGCCTTAATGGCATTTTGTTTCGCTTAATTTCTCCTTGCTGGGCCACTGCTTCGCTGGATAGTCACTTTGCTTAACGACCCTCATCAGGAGGATTTTTGATACTGCACCGGTTGCCATGATTGGTGAACTCGAGTACTAGTTAAGGCAATGTCATGTTTTTGTTCTAGGGTCAGGGTTTGAGGAAAGTTACTTTCGGGTGATTCCAGGAAAAGGGAGTGTGAATATTATTCCACGCACAGACATTTAAATCATCAAGCTGATGAAAGCAACGTTCTTGGCAAAGTGGGCGATTTGCTTTGGACTGCTAATTGAAGATGGATTCTGCTTCAGATTGTTTTTGAGAAAGAAGTGAATAAGTTTTGAATGCAGATGTATTGCTTAAAGATTTTTGATATATCTGAAATATTTAATGAAGGAGCATATTGACTCTTATTTTCAAAGAATTTGTTGTGTTGCAACAAACGGAAAGTTGAAATTGTTCAATTATCTGAGGAAAAATTGTATCAATTTTAAAAAATCTATTTCGTTAAATATGTTAGAAAAGAATTTAAAAAAGTTTTGTGTATTTTATTCTATTATTATTTTACAAAACTGTATTTGGTATAAATTTTATAATACAATTTTCATTTGAAATATGAATTAATTCAACGAATGATATATCATATGTCTAATAAATACAAATTTGTTTCTTGAAGTTACAGTTTTTACTGTTAGCACGTTTCCGATATAATGAAATGTTATTCTAGCTTTCTTTAAAAGTATATATGGTTTCAATAATTTAAATAATTTTCAATAGTATATCGTTTTAATAGTTGGCTGAATAGTTTTTTATAAGTATTTTTTAACTTTAAACTTCAAGGCGTCTTTTTGCATTATCTTTAGTTACATCTTTTTATGTCGTAGGTAGATGTATAGAAACATAAAAGCGTACAGTTTTTTTTTTTCATATCTTTTGCATGCTCAATTAAAGAAGATGGGTTTTCAATGGAGAACTTAATAATTTTTTTCTGAAAAGGACGTTAGGAAAAATAAATTTGGGAAACACTGATTTAAACATTGCTGTAATTTTAATAAATAACGCATACAATTTAAAATTAAATAATTATATATATACTATCAGTTATAGTTTAATGAATTAATATTTGTGTTTTAAAAAGTAACTCCACATAAATCAACATAAAATTTGGTAGTTTATGTATAGCAAAGTTTATTTTACGGCTTAAACTTTACTTTTTTGGTGTTTATTGAGAGTAAACTTCTCATTAAAGAGTCCCGCAGTCAGCTACTGTAACGCCATCCACGAAGCTGTTGTAACAAACACTGCTCGAGAAACACATTAATTAATTCACTCTGGCGATTTCTGTCTTGGATTTGGCGAGGAGGATGTTTGTTACAACACTTTTAGATGAGCAGACTCCCCCTCAATGACATTTTGTTTCTTAATGGCTCCTAGCTGTGCCACTGCGTCGTTGAATAGTCACTTTGCCATTACACAGCTTAACGATACTCATCAGGAGGAGGGATTCCGACTGCAACTGGTTGCCACGATTGGTGGACACAAGTAGTAGTTAAGGGCTGTCATATTTTTGCTCATTGGGACAGGGGGCTTGAGGAAAGTTACTTTTGAAACGGGAGTTTGAAATTATTATTCCTCACACAGCGAGGAGACATTTAAATTATTTAGTTGATGAAAGCAACGTTCTTGGGAAAAGATTTGCTTTGCACTGCTAATGGCAGATGGATTCTGCTTCAGTTTGCTTTTGGAGAATTAAAAGGCGTGAATAAGTTTTGAATGCAAATTTATTGCTTAAAGATTTTGATATGTTTGAAATATTTTATAAAGGGATTATAACAAATATTAATTTCGAAGAATTTGTGTTGCTATAAACAGAAAATTAAGAATTGTGGAAATTTCTGTGGGGAAAAATGCATGAATTTTTGATATGTTAATATGTTGAAAATAATTTTAAAATATGTGTTGAAAATATTTGTAATTTTTATATATATATATTTTGTTAAATTTTAAAGAAACGGATTTTAAAGGGAGTGACAGCTAAATAGTTTTTTTTTTTTCATAAATATCTTGTCACTTCAAACTTCAATTTGTTTTTGTTTGCAACATCTACATTTACACTGTTTAAAGTCGTAGGTAGATACATAGATCTTTTTAAAAGATTAAAAATTTTTATTACATCTTTTTGCATGTTTTTAAAGAAGGTGCATTTTCAAGGAATCGTCGAATAATTTATTTTCATAAATATTTTTTTAACTTCAAACCTCAAGGTGACCTGTTTGCAACATCTTTATTTACATCGTTTTAAGTCATAGGTAGATGTACAGAGAAATAGAAGCATACAGAATTTTTTATATATAGGTTTTAGTAACTTAAAAGAAGATAGATTTTCAAGAGTGAACTAAATAATTTTTTTCTGAAAAGGGACGTTAGGAAAATAAATTTGAAAATTATTGCTGTAAAATTTTTAATAAATAATTATATATATATATATATATATATATATATACTGTCCGTTATAATTTAATGAGTAAATATCTGGGTTTTAAAAGTGACTCTACATGAATCAACATAAAATTCAGTAGTTTATGTATAGGAAAGTTTTATTTTACGGCACAAATTATAGCTTTCATTTTGTAGATAGTAAACTTCTTATTAAAAAGTCCCACAGTCAGCTTCAGTAACGCCATCCACGAGGCTGTTGTAACAATCACATTGCTCGAGTAACACATTAATTGATTCACGCTGGCGACTTCTCTTTTGATTTGGCGAGGAGGGAGCGTTTGCTTTCGCCGTGTTCCTTACAACACTTTCACATGAGCAGACTCCCTTAATGGCTCTTTAATGGCTCCTTCGCTGTGCCACTGCGTCGCTGGATAGTCAGTTTGCCATTATAGCGGCTGCAGCTTAACGACCCTCATCAGGAGGAGGTATTTTCACTGCATCGCTTGCCATGATTGGTGGACTCAAGTACTAGTTAAGGAAATGCCATGTTTTTGCTGTTGGGTCAGGGGTTGGAGGAAAGTTACTTTTGGACGACTCCAGGAAAAGGGAGTGTGAAATTATTATTCCGCGCACACAGCGATGAGACATTTAAATCATTGATTGATGAAAACAACCTTCTTGGTGAAGCTGGGTGATTTGCTTTTTGGACTGCTAGTTGAAGGTGGATTCAGCTTCAGTTTGTCTTTGGAGAATTAAAAGATGTGAATAAGTTTTGAACGTAGATGTATTGCTTAAAAATTTTTGATATATCTGAATATTTAAGGAGATATAAAAGGAGCATATCGAATAAATATATGAGTATATCGAATCTCGTTTTCAAAGAATTTATTGTGTTGCTACAAATAGAAAATAAAGAATTGTAGAAATTTCTGTGGGAAACATTGCATGAATTTTGACATGTTAATATGTTAGAAAACAATTTTAAAAAATTAGTAATTTTTTTATATATACATTTTTTTTTTTGTTTATTAGCTTAAAGAATGTGGATTTTAAAGGGAGAGAGAGCTGAATAATTTTTTTTATAAATATTTTTAACTTCAAATTTCAAGGTGTCTTGTTTGCAATATCTTTATTTACATTGTATGAAGTAGGTAGATGTATATATAAATAAAAGTATACAAATTTTTTTTTAAATATATTTTTGCATGTTAGCTTAAGGAAGGTGGATTTTCAAGGAAGAGCTGAGATTTTTTTTTTTTTTTCATAAATATTTTTTTAACTTAAATTTGAAAAATGATTGTCTTGTTTGCAACACCTTCATAAAAATTTTTAAGTCGTGGTAGATGTATAGAAACATAAAATCATACAGTCTTTTTACATCTTTTGCATGCTCACTTAAAGAAGATGGATTTTCAATGGAAAAACTAAATAATATTTTTTGTTCTAAAAAGGCGTGAGGACAAATAAAATTTAGTAAAAACATATATATGATCTAAATATTGTTAAATTTTTAATAAATAACATTTACATGCAATCTAATATATAAATTATGTATATATACTATCCATTACAGCTTAATGAATCAATATTTGGGTTTTAAAAATGGCTCTGCATAAATCAACATAAAATTCGGTAGTTTATGTATAGCAAAAATTTTATTTTAAGAGCACAAATTATGCTTCCTGTTTGTAGAGAGTAAACATCTCATTAAAAAGTCCCGCAGTCAGCCCAGTAACACCATCCACGAGGCTGTTGTAACAAACACACTGCTCGAGTAACACATTAATTGATTCACGCTGATGATTTCTCTTGGATTTGGCGAGAGGCTTAGCGTTTCCCCGTGTTTGTTAGCAACACTTTCAGATGAGCAGACCCCCTTAATGGTCTTTTGTTACACTTAATGGCTCCTCGCCGTGCCACTTTGAGTCGCTGATAATCAGTTTGCCATTATGCAGCCTAACGACCCCATCAGGAGGAGAGATTTTTCTACCGTTATGATTGGTGGTCTCGAGTACCAGTTAAGCAGAAATGCCATGTTTTTGCTGTTGGTTCAAGGGTTTGAGGAAAGCGTTACTTTTGGGCGACTCCAGGAAAAGGAGTGTGAAATTTATTATTCCGCGCGCACTTTTAAATCATTGCTGATGGAAAGCAACGTACTTGGCAAACTGGCGATTTGCTTTGGACTGCTAATTGAAAGATGGATTTCTGCTTCAGATTGTTTTTGGAGAAAGAAGTGAATCAGTTTTGAGGATTCGCAGATGTGCTTGCTTAAAAGAGATTTTCGATCTTTCTATCTGAAATGTTGTGATGAAGGAGCATATTAGAGCTCTTACTTGTTTTCTTCAAAAGAATTTGTTGTGTTGCAACAAACGGAAAGTTAGGAAATTGCTCCTCAATTATCTGAGGAAAAAAGTGTATCAATTTTAAAAAATCTATCTCGTTAAATATGTTAGAAAAGAAAATTTAAAAGTTTTGTGTATTTTATTCTGGCTATTATTTTACAAAACTGTATTTGGTATAAATTTTATAATAATACAATTTTCATTTGAAATATGAATTAATTTCAACGCATGACAGTATCCATATATGTCTAATAGATGTACAAATTTGTTTCTTGAAGTTACAGTTTCTTACTAAGTTAGCGTTTCCGTTTATATAATGAAATGTTATTCTAGCTTTCTGTTTAAAAGCATAAATAGTATATGGTTTCATTTATTTAAATATTTTTCAATAGTATATCAAGTTGTCCCTAATAGTTGGCTGGAGGAGCATCAGTATAAAGTATTTTTTAACTTTAAACTTCAAGCGCGTCTTTTTGCATTATCTTTAGTTTCATCTTTTATAGTCGTGGGCAATGAAAACGATGTATAGAGGCATGCAAAAGCATTACAGTTTCTGCTTTTTCACATCTTTTTGCATGCTCAATTAAAGAAGATGGGTTTTCAATGGAGAACTTAATAATTTTTTTTCTGAAAAAGGGACGTTAGGAAAAATAAATTTGGGGAAACACTGATTTAAACATTGCTGTAATTTTAATAAATAGCGAAAACGTTTGCTACAATTTAAAGACTAAATAATTATATATACACTATCAGTTATAGTTTAATGAATTAATATTTGTGTTTTAAAAAGTAACTCCACATAAATCAACATAGAAATTTAAGTAGTTCTATGTAGCAGCAAAGGGTTTTATGTTTTTACGGCTTAAACTTTACTTTCTTAGTACGTTTGTGTGTTTATTGAGAGTAAACTTCTCATTAAAGAGTCCGCAGTCAGCTACTGTAACGCCATCCTGAAGCTGTTGTAACAAACACTGCTCGAGAAACACGCATTAAATTAATTCACTCTGGCGATTTCTGTCTCTGGATTTGGCGAGGAGGATGTTTGTTACAACGCCTTTGGAATGAGCAGACTCCCCTCAATGACTTTTTGTTTCACTTAATGGCTCCTAGCTGTGCCACTGCGTCGTTGAATATAAAGATCACTTTGCCATTACAACAACGATACTCATCAAGGAGATTCCGACTGCACCGGTTGCCACGATTGAAGGGGCGGACCTCTGAAGTGTGATAGTTAAGGCTGTTTTGCTGTTGGGACAGGGGCTTGAGGAAAGTTACTTGGAAACGGGAGTTTGAAATTATTATTCCTCACACACAGCGAGGAGACATTTAAATATTTAGTTGATGAAAGCTTAACGTTCTTGGGAAAGATTTGCTTTGCACTGCTAATGGCAGATGGATTCTGCACTTCAGTTTGCTTTTGGAGAATTAAAAGGCATGAATAATTTTGAAATGCAAATTTATTGCTTAAAGATTTTTGATATGTTTGAAATATTTTATAAAGGATTATAACAAATCTTATTTTCGAAGAATTTGTGTTGCTATAAACAGAAAATTGAAATTGTGGAAATTTCTGTGGGAAAAAAATGCATGAATTTTGATATGTTAATATGTTAGAAAATACCTTAAAATATGTTGGAAAATATTTGTAATTTTTATATATATATTTTGTTGGTCAGCTTAAAAAAGCGGATTTTAAAGGAGTGACAGCTAAATAGTTTTTCATAAATATCTTGTCACTTCAAACTTCAATCTGTTTTTTGTTTGCAAACATCAACATTTACACTGTTTAAAGTCGTAGGTAGATACATAGATCCATAAAAAGATTAAAATTTCTTTATTACATCTTTTTGCATGTTCGCTTAAAGAAGGTGCATTTTCAAGGAATCGCCGAATAATTTATTTTCATAAATATTTTTAACTTCAAACCTCAAGGTGACCTGTTTGCAACATCTTTATTTACATCGTTTTAAGTCATAGGTAGATGTACAGAGAAATAAAAGCATACAGAATTTTTTATATATAGGTTTTAGTAACTTAAAGAAGATAGATTTTCAAGAGTGAACTAAATAATTTTTTTTTTTTTTTCTGAAAAGGGACGTTAGGAAAATAAATTTGAAAAATAAAATTTTTATCAAATAATACATACAATCTAATATAAAATTTTATATATATATATATAATATATATATATATAGAAGATATTTCTCATATATAGTGAACTATAAAAAATTATTATATATATATAATTTTAATAAATAATTATATAAAATATATATATATATATTTATATATATATATATTTATATATATATCACGTTATAATTTAATGAGTAAATAAATATCTGGGTTTTAAAAAAGTGACTCTACATGAATCAACATAAAATTCTGGTAGTTATATAGGAAAAGTTTTATTTTACGGCACAAATTATGCTTTCTGTTTGTAGATAGTAAACATCTTATTAAAAAGTCCCACAGTCAGCTTCAGTAACGCCATCCACGAGGCTGTTGTAACAAACACACTGCTCGAGTAACACATTAATTGATTCACGCTGGCGACTTCTCTTGGATTTGGCGAGGAGGTTTAGCGTTTGCTTTCGCGTGTTCCTACAACACTTTCACATGAGCAGACTCCCCCTTAATGGTCTTTTGTCCTCGCTTTTAATGGCCACTGACACTGTCGCTGGATAGTCAGTTTGCCATTATGCAGCTTAACGACCCTCATCAGGGAGGAGGTATTTTCACTGCACCGCTTGCCATGATTGGTGGACTCAAGTACTAGTTAAGGAAATGCCATGTTTTTGCTGTTGGTCAGGGGTTGAGGAAAAGTTACTTTTTGGGCGACTCCAGGAAAAGGAGTGTGAAATTATTATTCCGCGCACACAGCGATGAGACATTTAAATCATTAAGCTGATGAAAACAACCTTCTTGGTGAACTGGCGATTTGCTTTGGACTGCTAGTTTGAAGGTGGATTCAGCTTCAGTTTGTCTTTGAGAATTAAAAGATGTGAATAAGTTTTGAACGTAGATGTATTGTTTAAAATTTTTTTGATATATCTGAATATTTAAGGAGATATAAAAGGAGCATATAGAATAAATATATGAGTATATCGAATCTCGTTTTCAAAGAATTTATTGTGTTGCTACAAATAGAAAATAAAGAATTGTAGAAATTTCTGTGGGAAACATTGCATGAATTTTGACATGTTAATATGTTAGAAAACAATTTTAAAAATTAGTAATTTTTATATATTTTTTTTTGTTTATTAGCTTAAAGAATGTGGATTTTAAAGGGGAGAGAGCTGAATAATTTTTTTTATAAATATTTTTAACTTCAAATTTCAAGGTGTCTTGTTTGCAATATCTTTATTTACATTGTATGAAGTAGGTAGATGTATATATAAATAAAAGTATACAAATTTTTTTTAAATATATTTTTGCATGTTAGCTTAAGGAAGGTGGATTTTCAAGGAAGAGCTGAGAGTTTTTTCATAAATATTTTTTAACTTCAAATTTCAAGGTGTCTTGTTTGCAACACCTTCATTTACATCTTTTTAAGTCGTAGGTAGATGTATAGAAACATAAAATCATACAGTCTTTTTACATCTTTTTTTGCATGCTCACTTAAAGAAGATGGTTTTCAATGGAAAACTAAATAATATTTTTGTTCTAAAAAAAGGCGTGAGGACAAATAAATTTAGTAAACACTGATCTAAATATTGTTAAATTTTTTAATAAATAACACATTACAATATATAAATTATGTATATAATCCATTACAGCTTAATGAATCAATATTTGGGTTTTTAAAAATGGCTTTGCATAAATCAACATAAAATTGGTAGTTTATGTATAGCAAAGTTTTATTTTAAGAGCACAAACTATAATACTTGGTGTTTGTTGAGAGTAAACTTCTCATTAAAAAGTCCCGCAGTCAGCTCCAGTAACACCATCCACGAGGCTGTTGTAACAACACACTGCTCGAGTAACACATTAATTGATTCACGCTGATGACGTCTCTTTGATTTAGCGAGGAAGATTTAGCGTCCCCTCCCCGTGTTTGTTACAACACTTTCAGATGAGCAGACTCTCCCTTAATGGCATTTTGTTTCACTTAATGGATCCTCGCTGTGCCACCGCCTCGCTGGATAGTCGCTTTGCCATTATGCAGCTTAACGACCCTCATCAGGAGGGAGATTTTGACTGTTATGATTGGTGGTCTCGAGTACTAGTTAAGGCAATTCCGTGTTTTTGCTGTTGGGTCAAGGGTTTGAGGAAAGTTACTTTTGGGCGACTCCAGGAAAAGGGAGTGTGAAGTTATTATTCCGCGCACTTTTAAATCATTGCTGATGAAAAGCAGCGTACTTGGCAAAGTTGCGATTTGCTTTGGACTGCTAATTAAGATGGATTCTGCTACCATTCAGTTTTTGGAGAATTAAAAACCGTGAATAAGTTTCGAATGATGTATTTGCTTAAAGAGAATTTTGATATGTCTGAAATATTTAATAAATTAGCATATTGAATCTTACTTTCAAGAATTTGTGTTGGTACAAATTCTTTGAAAATTTTAAATTATGAATTGTAGAAATTTCTCTGTGGAAAAAAATGCTTGAATTTTGATGTGTTACTATGTTAGAAAATTTTTTTTTTTAAAAATTGTAATTTTTATATATATTATTTTTGTATATTAGCTTAAAGAATGTGGAATTTAAAGGAGAGTAAGCTGAATAATTTTTTTTTATCAATATTTTTTACTTCAAACTTCAAAAGGGGTCTTGTTTGCAACATCTTTAGTTACATTGTTTTTAAGTCATAGGTAGATGTATAGATGCATAAAAGAATGCAGGGTTTTTTATTATACCTTTTTGCATGTTAACTTAAAGAAGGTGGATTTTAAAGGGAAAGCTGAATATTTTTTTTCATTAATATTTTTAACTTCAAACTTCAAGGTGTCTTGTTTGCAACATCTTTATTTACATTGTTTTAAGTCATAGGTAGATGTATAGATGCATAAAGAATGCAGTTTTTTTTTTATTATATTTTTTTTGCATGTTAACTTAAAGAAGGTGGATTTTAAAGGGAAAGCTGAATATTTTTTTTTTTTTTCATTAATATTTTGTCAAACTTCAAGTTGTCTTGTTTGCAACATCTTTATTAACAAAGTTTTAAGTCGTAGGTAGATGCATAGATGCGTGGATACATAAAAGAATACAGATTTTTTATCGAATCTTTTGCATGTTGGCTTAAGGAAGGTGGATTTTCAAGGGAGATCTGAATACATTTTTTTTTTCATAAATATTTTGTCACCTCAAACTACAGCATGTTTGCAACATTTATTTACATATTTTTAAATCGTAGGTAGATGTATAAAACATAAAAAGCTTACAGTTTTTTTTATATTTTTGCATGCTCACTTAAATTTTTTTCTAAAAGGAGCGTTAGGAAAATAAATTAAAAATCACTGATTTAAACATTGCATTATTTTTAATAAATAACCCATATAATATAAAAATTATATACATATATACTATCGGTTATAGTTTAATTAATTAATATTTGGGTTTTTGAAAAAGTAAATCAACATAACGCCCAGTAACGCCATCCACGAGGCTGTTGTAACAAACACACTGCTCGAGTAACACATTAATTGATTCAAGCGGCGACTCTCTTTTGGATTTAGAGGCTTCCCTTCCCCTTGTTTGTTACAACACTTTCAGATGAGCAGACTTCCCCTTAATGGCATTTTGTTTCACTTAATGGCTCCTTTCTGTGCCACTCCTCGCTGATAGTTACTTTGCCATTATGCAGCTTAACGACTTTCATCAGGAGGAGGGATTTCGACTGCGATGATTGGTGGACACGAGTACTAGTTAAGGCAAAGCCCATGTTTTTGGTGTTGGGTCAGAGGTTGAGGAAATTTACTTTTGGACTACTCCAGGAAAAGGGAGTGTGAAATTATTATTCCGCTCATACAGCGAGGAGACATTTAAATCATTATGCTGATGAATTCAACGTTCTTGGTGAAAGATTTGTTTTGGACTGGTAATTGAAGATGGATTCTGCTTCAGTTTTTTTTTTGAAGAATTAAAAGACTTGAATAAGTTTCGAATGCAGATGTATCACAAAAGATTGATATATATCTGAAATATTTATTAAAGGAGCATATTGAATTTTACTTTCAAAGAATTTGTGTTGATACAAACAGAAAATTAGAATTGTTCAATTTTTTATGGAAAAATTGTTTGAATTTTGGAAAAATTGTTTTCTGATGTTTATTTATATATATATATATTTTTAAATATTTGATACAAGTTTTTTAAGGTAATTTTCCTTTGAAATACGAATTAATTCAAAGATTGATTTATCATGTATTGCTAATAAATACTTGTTTGATTTTTTGAAAATTACAGTTTTTACTTATAGAACGATCCCGACATAATAAAATGTTATTCTATTTTTATTTAAAAATTAATAGTTTTAATAATTTTTCTAATTTTCAATTTTAATGTTATTATTGGTCTTTTTCTGTATATTTTTCATTTCTGTTTGAAAATTTTTATTTTATGTCTTCACCAATTATAAAATTTATATGAAAAGAATTATGGTAACCAATAATACCTATTGCAATATTACTTTTTATTTTCATTCAATCTCTTTGCTTATATATATATATATGTATATATAAATAACACATGGTTTCGGTTTTGTATGCATAATTTTTTGTAATCAGAAAGATAATGTATATGAAATCTTTAAGGTGTTTGTTTGCAACATCTTTATTTACAAAGTTTTAAGTCGTAGGTAGATGTATAGAAACATAAAAGTGCACAGTTTTTTTTTTTTTTTTTTTTTTAACATCATTTTGCATGCTCGCTTAAAAAAAGATAGATTTTAAAGGTTGACCTGAATAATTTCCTTTATAAATATTTTGCAACTTCAAACTTCAAGGGTCTTGTTTGCAATATCTTTGTTTACATTGTTTTAAGTGATAGGTACATGTATAGATACATAAAAGAATGCAAATTTTTTTTTTTTTTATATCTTTTTGCATGTTAGTTTAAAGAAGGTGGATTTTGAATGGAGAGCTGAATTTTTTTTCTGAAATATGACGTTTGGAAAATAAATTTGAAAAACACATGCTTAAACATTGCTTAAATTTTTAATAAAATGCACATACAATCTAAAATTAAATAATTATATATATAAAGTATCCACTATAGCTAAATGAATTAATATTTGGATTTTAAAAAATGACTCTACATAAGTCAACATAAAATTCGGTAGTTTATGTATTGCAGAGTTTTATTTTATGGCACAAGCTATAATACTTACTGTTTGTTGAGAGTAAACGTCTCGTTAAAAAGTCCCACAGCCAACTCCAGTAACGCCATCCGCGAGGCTGCTGTAACAAACACTCCTCAAGAAACACATTAATTGATTCACGCTGTCGACTTCTCTTTTGGATTTAGCGAGGAGGAGGCATGTTTGTTACAACACTCTCAGATGAGCAGACTGCCCCTTAATGGCATTTTGTTTCATTTAATGGCTCTTTGCTGTGCCACCGCCTCGCTGGATAGTCGCTTTGCCATTATGCAGCTTAACGACCCTCATCAGGAGGAGGGATTTTGACTGCGATGATTGGTGGACTCGAGTACCGGTTAAGGCATTGCCGTGTTTTTGCTGTTGGGTCAGGGGTTTGAGGAAAGTTACTTTTGTTTGACTCCAGGAAAAGGGAGTGTGAAATTATTATTCCGCGCACAGACATTTAAATCATTAAGCTGATGAAAGCAAACGTTCTTGGCGAAGTTGCGATGGACTGGTAATTGAAGATGGATTCTGCTTCAGTTTATTTTTGAGAAAGACGTGGTTAAGTTTTGAATGCAGATGTATTGATTCAAGATTTTTTATATATATGAAATACACTATGTGGAAGAAAGTGACGGGACACGACACTATAACGACATAAAGCCATATTTATTAAAATTAATAGGAGGTAGGGCCTCCTTTGGCTGTGATCACAGCTGCAACCCTTCTGGGAATGCTTTCCACTAAATTAGACATAGTGGCAAGAGGAATTTCCTTCCAAATGTTTAACAGGAAGTTCCATAGTTCAGGCTTGCTTTTGGGGAGTTGGGTGCAGGCCCTCAACCGACGGTCCATTCGTCCCAGAGATGTTCAATGGGTTAAGGTCAGGGCTCTGCGCCGGCCACTCCATGCGTTTAATGTTGTTGTTCACATATCAATCAAGAGTCCTCCTTGCAACATGGCATCGTGGCGTTGTCGTCTTGATACCAGCAATCATCCATACCGTACGTTGCCCACAAGGTAGGAAGGACATGATTGTCGAGAATATCACAGTATCTATCGGCATTCATCGCACCATCAACCTTCACCAGTGGGCCAGCCCCATACCAGGAGAAACAGACCCATACCATCAATCCTCCTCCCCCAAACTTTACAGTTGGGACGACACACTCGGGCAAAAGGCGTTCTCCTGGTAAACGCCATACCCAAAACACGTCCATCGGAACGGAAAAGGGTAAATCGCGAGTCGTCACTCCAAAGGACGCGTTTCCAGTCATCCAGAGTCCAAGTACGGTGGTCTTTGGCCCATCGAAGGCGCCCTTTCTTGTTGGTTTTCGCAATCAAAGGCTTATGGGCGGCCGAACGTCCAGTGTAACCTAACTTATGGGCCTCGATACGAAGTGTCTTTGTCGAAACGGCCCCACCTGTAGTTTGTCTAAACTCATTAGCGATGTTATCCATGGATGTTTGATGGTTACTTCGAATCTCCCTGCCGAGCACCGCCGGTCCCTGCTGGTGAGTCTGTAGGTCGTCCACTTCGGGGTTTGTTCTGACAGTGTCCCTCAGTCTTGTAGCGACACACAACACGTGCTACAGTTGATTTTGAGCAGTTACGGAGACGGGATATCTCCTTAATTGACACCTTGGCAAGATGCAATCCAACCAACACACCTTTCTCGAACTCAGACAGCTCTTCCGTGGCGGCATCTTGACAAAAAACAACTCTAGTCGACTCCACAGAGTATTTATAGGATATGGATGACACGTGATACCTACTATTGCGCATGTATCAGCTGTATTGTCGACTTTGTACTTTTTTTGAGGGGTGTCCCATCACTTTCTTCCAGATAGTGTATTTAATAAAGGAGCATATGGAATCTTATTTCAAAGATTTCGTGTTGTTACAAACAGAAAATAAAGGATTGTTGAATTTTCTCTTTGGGAAAAATGGTGTGAGTTTTATAAAATCAATTTCCTTAAATATTTAGTAAATAATTTAAAAATTGATTTGTCTGTTTATTTCTATTATTTTTTACAAAAACTCTATTTGATATAAATTTTTAGATACAATTTTCCTTTGAAATATGAATTAATTCAAAGAAGATATATTATATACTATACGTCTAATAAATACATATTTGTTTCTTGAGGTTTTTTTACGGATAGTACGCGCTGAATATATATATAGTTTTAATATTTTAACTAATTTTCAATGGCATCTAGCTTTAATAATTTTTAAATAATTTTCAATAGTATATAGTTTTAATATTTTAATTCACTTTCTTGCACTTAATGCTATTGTTGTTCTTTTGTGTATATTTTCCATTTCCCTTTGAAAAACAAATGTCATTTAGCCTCACCAATTAAGGTGAAAATAGGTAACCTTTTAAGGTAATTTTATTGGTTACCTTATTACATAAAAAATAAGAATAGATAAATAAAATCTAGAACCCCTACCTTTATTACAAAAATGAAATAGAATAAATAAAATCTATTTCAATGTTGCTTTTTATTTTTTGTTCATTCACTTTGGCTGGATAGATAGGTAAAATAACACAATGGTATTTGTTTTG
>BPLR01011225.1:0-93667 GCA_021605095.1 Caerostris extrusa
GATATAATATAGTTTTTAAATATGTCGAAAATAAACTTACCTTTGAAAAACTATCATCTTGTTATAATAAAATTCTTTTGTAGTTCTATAATTTCTTCTGGTTTTTTGACAAATTTTTTTTGTGGGGTAGGATTGGTGCCTTATTTCGAGCATTACTGATTTTATGGCCAAGTTATTTCACCTTGTTTTGTTGTACATGTTGTAAAAATATTTATGTTATTTTTTTTTTTTTTTATTTGCAATGCAGTAAAAGGGAAGGCTATTTTACTACTACATGTTATCGGAATACGTCGATGGATGTATTTTTGACTTAAATCATCTAGCGAGCAGAAATAACATTTTTAATATATCGAGAATAAACTTAACTTGTTAAAACTAAATTCTTTTGAGTTTCTATAACTTCTTTTGGATTTTTGTAAATAAATTTTTTTTTTTTTGGGGAGGAGAGGGTACTTTTTTAGGCTTTACTGATTTCATGTCCAAGTTGTTTCACATTGTTTTATTGTACATGTTGTAAAAATATTTGCATTATTTTTTTTATTTGCAATGCAGTTAAACGGAAAGCTATTTTATCTACTGTGTGTTATCAGAATACATTGATAGATGTATTTCAGAATTAACTTAATCCAGTCTTAAATTTCTTAATACTTAAATACAGACAGAAATAACATGGCTTAAATAGCAGAAATAACATGGACATAATCAAATTCTTTATAACAATAACAGAATAACATAATTAAATTTTTTTGAATAACGCCTTCTGGATTTTATTAATAATTTTTTTGAAGGGGGGGGCTACTTTCTTTGAGCTTTATCGATTTCATGTCCAAGTTCTTTCACATTGTGTTATTACTGCACATATTGTAAAAATTTTTTTTTCTCAATTCAGTTCTATCCGTTCCCGCACTTAATATTTTGTTTGCCTAATATATATACATATCCAAAAGCAATAATTTGTTTATAATAATTCAATTTTGTAACGAAATAAAAACACGGATATTGAGAGAAAATCTTGTTTCATTTCAAGTATGGATATCAAAATAAACATTTTACAGAAACTTAAAAAATGCAATTTACTTTAAACGTCTTATCCCTAACTTAACAAATAAAAATAAACAAATAAATAAAAATCCTTCCAACAGATTTAATACAAATGCCATAATCCCCTTAACCGAAAAAAAAAAAAAAAAAAAAATGCCAGTAAAACGAACTCATTTCCCCTAATGTGTTACAGAACATCTTTTTGAATACGAAAAACCCTCCCACTATCCGCTTAAAACTTACTCTCTTACATTAACCTGCAATGTTTATACCACCGCGCAAGCCACAAGTAAAGATCCTTCATTTTTTTTTTTTGCTTTAAAACTAAATTGAATCGAGCTCCTAATCTCATAAAGAGCTTTGCGCCTTGGAAAACGTATAATGCCCCAACATAACTGAATGCTACGAAACTCTGTCCCGCAATTTTATTTAAAAACTTCTACAGGATATAAAGCATTTTAAGAAGGGGAAAAAAATTCACTGAAGCATGATAAATGGAAAGAAGGTATAGCATGCATGGCGAAGGTAAGAAGTAGCTTGGCGAAGGTCTTATCCAATTCATTAACAGTCAATTTATCGAAAGTACTACACGTGGGCGTATGGAAACGAAAGTTTTGACCCTCCCAATTTCGTTAGAAGGAAGCTAATTTGTAAGATTAAATTCCATCCTCTCTAATTCGGTATTTTAATGCGCCCCGTGTGCAAGCCCTTAGGGGCAAACTGGATCCTATGGATGTTTGAAAATGCTAATGTACAAAAGCTGTACTCGGAAAAGTACTGCGGAGTCTTCTTAATCTTTTGAAGGTATACTTAAATCAAGTCTCGTGGGATTGGTGATCAGTTTGAAAGGATTTTCAAGTATTCATTTTTGGGTTTTCTGTAGTAAAGTAGTGTGTGGTTTGAAATGGAATTGATTGTGAGATTGGTGGTTATTGTTTTGTATAACATATATTGTAAAATTTTCAAGGAATCGAGAAAATCGAGAAAATAAAATGATAATTGAGAAAAATTTTATACGTAAAAGTTTCAGAGGGTTTTCAAGAAATGAATTTTGAAAGAATTTTTGATCAAGAATTTTTGTTTTGGCATGATATTGATTGCGAGATTGAATTGCCATTGTTCTTCATTATTAAATTTTTATTAAATTTATTAAATTTATTAAATCGTTTATTTAATTTATTAAATTTTTTTATTAAATTTATTAAATGTTTATTTAATTTATTAATTGTTTATTAAATTTATTAAATCGTTTATTAAATTTATTAACGGCATTATTAAATTTGTAATGTTTTATAACTGAAATACACGTTTTTATATGTTAAGTTTGAAAAGACTTTTCAAATATTCATTTTGAGTTTTCAAGGTGGTGTGTGGTTTGAAATGGAATTTATTGTGATATGGGTCTGTTATTGTTCTGTATGATATATCATTGTAAAATTTTCAATGGACTTAATTATTGAGAAACAAAAATTTTATAAGTAAAGTTGCAAAAGGATATTTATTTTGACATTCAATTCCATGTCGAAACAAATATCTTTTTGAATGTTTTCTTTAAAATCCTCTGAAACTTTATGTGTAATTTTTAACATCATTATAAAATACATAACACTTCATTGTAAAGTTTTCAATGAACTTATTATAGTAAAAAATAATTATGTCTAAAGTTTCAAAGGATTTACAAGAAAATATTTAGCCCTTAGGGAAAACAGGATCCTATGGATGTTCGAAAATGCTAATGTACAAAAGTTGTACGTGGAAAAGTACTGCGGAGTCTTGCTAATCTTTTGAAGGTATACTTAAATCAGGTCTCTAGGGATTATGGATCAGTTTCAAATCATTTTCCAAGTATTCATTTTTGGGTTTTCTGTAGTAAAGTAGTGTGTGGTTTGAAATGGAATTGATTGTGAGATTGGCCTGTTTATTGTTCTATTATTGCAACAGTAAACTTGTTATTATTGTTATTGTAATATTTTATTATTATATTGTTCTACTTATTACATCATTGTAAAATTTTCAATGGACTTATACACTGAAGTGACAAAAGTCATGGGATAGCAATATGCAAATTTTCAGATGGCAGTAGCATCGCGTAGAACAGGTATAATGCGCAGTGCTTTCAGAGCTTTCATTTCTGTTCAAGTTATTCATGTGAAGAGGTTTTGACGTGATGATGACCGCACGACGGGAATTAACAGACTTTGAACGCGGAATGTTAGTTGGAGCTAGCCGCATGGGTCATGCCATTTGAAATCGTTAGGGAATTCAACATTCCCAGATCCACTGTGTCAAGACTGTGCCGAGAGTATGAAATTTCAGGCATAACACCCACCATGGACAGCGCAGTGGTCGACCGCCTGCACTTAACGACCGAGACCGGCGACGTCTGCAAAGAGTCGTAAATTCTAACAGACAAGCAACACTGCGTCAAATAACCGCAAAAATCAATGGGACGTACAAGGGACTTGTCTATTAGAACTGTGCGGAGAAATTTGGCTTTCTTGGGCTATTCCAGCAGAAGACCGACTCGAGTGCCTTTACTGACAGAACGACATCGCTTGTAGCGACTCTCGTGGGCACGTGAGCATATCGGTTGGTCCTTTAGGTGAATGGAAAACCGTGGCCTGGTCCGATGAGTCACGATTTCAGTTGGTAAGAGCTGATGGTAGGGTTCGAGTGTGGCGCAGACCCCACGAAGCCATGGACCCAAACTGTCAGCAAGGCACTGTTCAAGCTGGTGGTGGCTCCGTAATGGTGTGGGCTATTTTTTTCATAGCATGGACTTGGTCCTCTGGTGCGACTGGACCGAACATTGGAAATGCTTATGTTCAGCTACTTGGAGATCACTTGCAGCCATTCATGGACTTCATGTACCCAAACAACGATGGGATTTTTATGGATGACAATGCGCCATGTCACCGGGCCACAACTGTTCGCGATTGGTTTGAAGAACATTCTGGACAATTCCAACGAATGATCTGGCCACCTAGATCGCCCGACATGAATCTCATCGAGCATTTATGGGACATCATCGAGAGGTCTGTTCGTGCCCAAAATCCTGCACAATTATGGACGTCTATTCTATCGAGACAGCATGGCTCAATATTCCTGCAGAAGACTTCCAACGACTTGTTGAGTCCTTGCCACGTCGAGTTGCTGCACTTCGCCGGGCGAAAGGAGGGCCAACACGATATTAAGAGGTATCCCATGACTTTTGTCACTTCAGTGTAATTGGAAAAAAAAATTATGTGTGTAAAGTTGTAGAGGCTTTTTATGAAAACATTCAAGATGATATTTGTTTTGACATTCCAACTTTACGTATAAAATGTTTTTAACATCATTGTAAAATCATTTCAAAATATAATAACATTGTTATATATTTTATATTGTAAATATAATATATATAACCCGTATTTTTATATTTTAAATATAAAATATATAACACTTCATCGTAAAGTTTTCAATGAACTTATAATTGAGAAAAGTTTGAAATGAGTTTCAAGAAAAAATCAAGATGATATTTGTTTTGATATGAAATTAATTTTATTGTAATACTTATTGAAAATCGCGCACATAAAATACTGTCAAGAATATAATTATACCAAAGATATACTCTGAAAATAGTATCATATACTACCCAATTACATATTAATTAATTTGGTAATTGACCCTAGAAGTTAAGTTATGTATTTAAAAGTTTTTAACAAGTTCAGCAGAATCATCAGCACAAATGCAGAAGCTTATTCCCAGTCTCCAGGGACTGACGAAGGAATGAATTTATATGAAAATTGCATACGTAACACTCTGTCAAAATATAATTATGCCAAAGATATATTTCCGAAATAACATCCTATCTTGCTCATACATGATTATTACTCACTTATTTGGTTAATGATTCACAAGCATTCTAATTCTAATTCATAATCATTCATAAACTATCCGTTAAAAAGTCATCAAAAATCTCAACTGATTCATCAACACAAATGCAAAAATTTATTCCGGTCTCCTAAAGTTATGTTAAAGAAAATCAAAAATATAATTATACAAAAAAATATACTTTCGAAGTAGCATTACTCATTAATTAATTTAGTAATTAATCCGATATTTTGCCAATGTAAAACCATAACTCATTAATTAATTTGGTAATTAATTCAATGAGTTAAGTTTAATTAAGTCAATGAGTTTAGTTAACCATTAAAAAGTTATCAAAAGTTCAATAGATTCATTAACACAAATCCAGAAACTTAATCCCCGTCTCTAAGTCACAATAAATTTATATGAAAATTTTATATTTAAATACTGTAAATAGCATCCCTGTAAATTCATCTGAACATAACATCGCATATATCCCACTTCAATTTCCCATCCATTAATTTGGTAGTTACCAGAAATCCATCCATTCTAACCGGACTAATCCCCATCCACTATTGGGTGTTTCTTCATTAATTAATTTGGTAATTAATTAATCAAATAATTATTTTGATTCAACGAATTGTGTTATACATTAAAAAATTGCCAACAAGTTCAGCAGATTCATTAAGCACAAATGCAAAAACTTAATCCCCGTCTCCATGTCCTATTAAAGAAGAATTGGATATTTATATGAAAATTGCATACATAAAATACTGTCAATATAATTATACCAAAGATATACTTTCAAAATAGTATCCTATACTGCCCAATTACACATTAATTAATTTGGTAATTGACCCTAGGAGTTAAGTTACATATTTAAAAGTTTTTAACAAGTTCAGCAGAATCATCAGCACAAATGCAGAAACTTATTCACAGTCAGCAAGGATTGACGAAGGATTGAATTTATATGAAAATTGCATATGTAACATTCTGTCAAAATATAATTATGCCAAAGTTATACTTCCGAAATAATATCCTGTTTTGCCCATACATAATTATTACTCATTAATTTGGTAATTGATCCAAAGAGTTAAGTTATCTATTAAAAAGTTATAAACAAGTTCAGCAGATTCATTAGCCTATATGCAGAAGCTTAATTCCCGTCTCCAAGTTACATTAAAGGAGGTCAAAAAATAATTATATAAAATATATACTTTCGAAATAACATCCTATATTGTCCATATAAAACCATAACTCATTAATTAATTTGTAATTAATTCAACGAGTTTAGCTTAATTAAGTCAATGAGTTTAATTATCCATTAAAAGTTATCAAAAAGTTCAACAAATTCATTAACACAAATACAGAAGCTTATTCCCCGTCTATAAGTTACATTACAGGAGGTCAAAAAATAATTATATAAAATATATACTTTCGAAATAACATCCTATATTGTCCATGTAAAACCATTGCTCATTAATTAATTTGTAATTAGCATTAAAATTTGGTAATTAATCCAATCAAAAAGTTATAAAAAGTTTCAGCAGATTCATTACCCAATATACAGAAGCTTATTCCTGTGTCTAAGTTATATTACAGGAGGTTCAAAAATATAATTATGCAAAATATATACTTTCGAAATAACATCCTATATTCCCCATATATAACCATTACTCATTAATTAATTTGGTAATTAATTCAATGAGTTGCATTTAATTAAGTCAATGAGTTTAGTTATCCATTAAAAAGTTAGCAAAAATTTCAACAGATTTCTTATCCAATATACAGAAACTTATTTCCCATCTCCAATATATTAAAGAAAGTCAAAATATAATTATACAAAGTGTATACTTTTAAATAGCATCCTATTTTGCCCATATAAAACCATTATTATTAATTAATTTGGTAATTAATTCAAAAAATTAATTTATCCATTAAAAAGTTCAGCAGATTCATTGGCACAGATGCAGCTTAATCCCCGTTTCCAAATCCAAAATTGTAACTAACCCATGTAGTATCCATTACTCATTAATTAATTTGGTAATTTATTCAATGAATTAATTTTAATTATGTAAATGAGTGAAGTTTAATTAAGTCAATGAATTAAGTTATCCATTAAAAAGTTATCAAAAAGTTCAACAGATTTATTAACTCACATAGAAGCTTAATCCCCGTCTCCAAGTCGCATGAAATTTGATGAACATTTCAAGTTTAAGTACTTAAAATATAATTAGAAAAAACGTATATTTTTCTGAAACACAGCATCCCATATATCCCACATCAACTTCCCATCTATTAATTTTGTAGTTACCAGAAATCCATCCATCTAACCTGACTAATGCCCATCAACTATTAGGTGTTTCCGCCGTCCAATGTATTTATATGAATATTGATGCATATATAACGGGAGGTCAAAAATGTAATCATACATTTTCGAAATAACATCATATATTAGCTATGCATAACCATTATATCTTTGCTATCGTATGGGGGCGAAACTTTCATGATAGGGACAGCGAAGTAAATAGGCAATTTTTAAATGAAAATCAACAGATTCATTAATACACATATAGAAACTTAATCCCCATCTCCAAGTCATACTAAACAAGAATTGAACTCATATGACATAACACACAGTTCAAAATATAACTATACAAAATATTTTCCTTTCAAAACAGCATTCTATATTGCCTATGTAAAACCATAACTCATTAATTAATTTTTGTAGTTAATTCAATGAGTTACATTTAATTAAGTCAATGCGTTTATTTATCCATTAAAAAGTTATGAAAAAGTTCTGCAGATTCATTAGCCTATATACAGAAGCTTTATTGCCCTTCTCCAAGTTATATTAAAGAAAATCAAAAATATAATTATGCAAAATATATACTTTCTAAACAGCCTTCTATATTTTGCCAATGTAAAACCATTACTCATTAATTAAGTTAGTAATTAATTCAATGAGTTAAGCTTAATTAAGTCAATGAGTTTAGTTATCCATTAAAAAGTTATCAAAAAGTTCAACAGATTCATTAACACAAATACTGAAGCTTATTCCCTTGTCTAAGTTATTTTACAGGAGGTTCAAATATACAATTATACAAAAATATATATTTTCGAAATAACATGCTATATTGCAAATGTAAAAACATTGCTCAATGAATTAAAATTAACTAATTCAATGAGTTAAGAAATTAATTCAATGAGTTAAGAAACTAATTCAATGAGTTAAGATAATTCAATGAGTTAAGATTAATTAAATCAATGAGTCGTTATCCATTAAAAAGTTCAGCAGATTCATTAACTCCAATGCAGAAGCTTAATTCCCCATCTCCAAGTCACATTAAATTTATATAAAATTTTATATTCAAATACTGTAAAAATTATAATTAGAAATAAACATATATTCTTCTGAATACAGCATCCATATATATCCCACTTCAACTTCCCATCCATTAATTTTGTAGTTACCAGAAATCCATCCACTCTAACCGGACTAATCCCCATCCACTATTGGGTGTTTCCGCCATCCGATGTCTACCATTACCTCATCATAATACGGATTTTGACAAAGTGCTGCGAGACATGTCAGGCCCATTTCCTTATAAAAGTTACATTTTAACAGGTCCTGACGTGCCTCTTCCACTGAGGGCGAAAATTAGAGTTAAGGAGGTCCCTGTCAGCTGCTAAGGTGGGACTACGTATCGCTGTAGGTTTGAAAGCTGGCACGATTACCTGGCATCTTTGGTATCGTAGGGGGCGAGACTTTAATGATAGGGACACCTGAGGTAAATAGGCAACTTTTGGGTGTGGTTCGTCGGGTTCTTTGAATGATTGCGAGCCACGCTTGCTTATTTCGCGTGATGTGGGTAAGAGCGTTTCGTGCGCGCTTGTGGTTCCAGGCTCGAACATCCCTTGAGGGTGGTCGGTGGACATTAGTGAACCCTATTGGATCGTACGTAATCTGTGCGATAAAAATAATTGTTTGATTTGATTGGACTTGTGTTCTATGAACATAGACAGCTCATGTATATGGGGGTCTTAATTTAGGCTGACAGAATGATGTATTGTCAGACGACATTGGGTAATTAAGACAAGATGTGATAAGAATATATTTTTGGGGGATGGTTGGAGAAGGGTATAGGTTTAAAAAGAGTCCACAACTAATCAATCTAACTTGACAAAATGAGATGGATAGTGCTGTTTGGTTTTTATGAACAATTGACCATGGTCACTTTAACAACATATTATAATTCAACAGTGTAATATAGTGAAATTCTGCAGAATTCTTATTTATTCATAAAATTATTATTATTATTAATAATTATTCCACTAATACATTTATAATCGAAACAAATATATCTAAAAAAAAACATTAGCAAAATAACAAATAAAGCTTAAAACAATAGCAAAATAAATAAATGTATTTAACAACAACAACATATTGAAGCAATTCAACAGTGCAATGCAGTGAAATTTCTCAGAATTCTTCTTATTATTATAATATCAATTAAATATATCCATATATAGATTTATTCATATGATTATTATCAATATCCATTCTACTAATACGATTTATAATCGAAACTATACATTTAATCTAGAGCTAAAGCATTAGCAAACTAAATAAATATATCTAACAACAAAACATATTGAATATACATAACAACATATTGAAGCAATTCAATAGTGCAATACAGTAAAATTTACTGTACAATGAATACAATAAATGCAGTACAATGGCCGAGTGAAATTTCTGGCAGAATTCTTATTTATTCATATGTATTATTATTACGATCATCAATTTGTAATGGTATACGAACAAATGTATATTTAAGCCGTAGGTCCCGGTCTAACTAACTAAATAAATAAATAAATAAAACGGTTGTAAAAGTTAACATTACTGAGACGAGGCATTATTAAAAAAGGGATTTTAAAGGAAGTAGGGTTTATGTTATTTAATTAATCCTATAAAAGTTTAAAAAACGAATTTAGTATTCTTGAAAGAAGAATTTTTGGTCTAAACTGTTAAAAAAAAAAAACGTTGTCTACCATGACGTAATAATAAGTATGCATCATCTTAATACATAAATTTTATAAAAGAAATCAGGTTTAAAAATTTTAATGGCGAAATAATTTATGAATTCTAATTAACGGCCACAAAAAGTTTTTTAAATTATTGGCAAAAACATGGAAGTCTTAGATAAAAGAAACCAGCCTCACGTTACTATATCCCCAGGGGGAGCGTACAATTGAAATTAGATATAAATTTGTTTTATAAAATCAAAATATTTTAATTGGTTTAAAGCTGTTATTGTATGTAATTCATCCTAATAACAATGGCAAAAAATTAGCAATAAATAAAAGATTCAATGTGTGTTGCCATTATTATTATTATTATTATTATTTTGATTATGAAGTGCTATTTAAATAAAAGAAAATCAGCACCATTTTTTAGTCCCACATTTTAAATAAGAGAATTCGTGAATCAATTTATTTTATTGTCATATGTATATAAATATCAAAAATACACTAATTTCAATAAAAATCAATAGTGTATTATTAATAATAATAAACGATTCTACTAAAGTCATTTTACATACCCAATAAATTATATATAATGCTTCATAGAAATACAATCAAAGGGCTGCACACGTAATAACAAATTTACCATTACCCAGAGGTACACGATTAATAAAAGAAAGAAATGTTTGGTTTATTGTCGCCCAGGGTCAGTGTGAACATGAGGGGTAAATAAACCGGGACCTACACTTTGAAGTGGATTTCGAACGCATTACAAACATCCATGGCACTTCCGAATTCAAACACGAAACCGAGTACCGAGCAGCTCAGACACCATCAGGCCCATCGGGTAAAAAGAACACAATAGCAATAAAAGAAAATCAAAAGCAGAACTGGCAAAGAATAAACTAGAGATACTACTACTAGATTATTTTACATATTCCAAACCACAATGGTATTCGCTACAAATAAATGCTTCATAAACAATCATGTAACAATTATTAACCAGAAATATAATCAAATTGTTCAAAAAAGAAATTACAACATCCTATCACATCATTCAGACCAATAAAAAAAAAAAAAGTCAAAAATTTTTAAGATAAGTTATTTATTTAAGAAGCTCGTATAAGTTTCAGTAACGAAACTGCAAAACGTTAGAAAAACAAAAATATCAAAAATGACAATGACAAGAAATGAATTTGTAGATAAAAAAAAAAAAACACGTATTTATACAATATATACAATAACAGGCTACGAAATAATGGTTTCTTATAACAAGTAGTAAATAAAAGTCCATCAATTTCTGCAACACCATTTTACTTTCTCACATTGCTAATTACCAGAAATGGCAGAGGCCAATAAATTATCCCACACAGATACTGCATATACCAATTGTGAATCATACTCATTTTCTACTTAATAGCCACCAACAATCACATTATTTTCCCACTATTTTCGGTATATTACCAAGTTGTTTTCTTCAATCATTTGCCTTAGCAACTCTAAATGGAAGGTTATTTTATCTATTGCATGTTATCGAAATACTTCGATAGATGTATTTTTTTGACTTTAAATCCAGTCATCTAGCGAGCAGAAATAACTTGATTTTAAATATATATCCATGATAAACTTTACCTAAAACTATTCTCATGTTTTCATTAAACTCTTTTGAGTCTCTATAACTTCTTCTGAATTTTTAAAATAATTATCTTTTTTCTTTGGGAATTGGTTGTTGGGGAGAGTTGGTACTTTTATTTTGGGCTTTGCTGATATCATGGCCTAGTTGTTATCATATTGTGTTATTGTACAAGTGCAAAATATTGTTATTTTTTTTAATTTGTAATGCAGTTAAACGGAAGGTTATTTTATGTACTGCATGTTATCGGAGTACATCGACAGATGTATTTATGACCTTAATTCAGTCATTTAGGGAGCAGAAATAACATGGTTTTTAATATATCAAGAATAAACTTACCTGGTAAAATTATCTCATGTTAGAATCAAATTCTTTTGAATTTCTATAAATTGTCTGGATTTTTTGATAGGGATGGGGGGGTGGAGGAGGAGTTTTGGTACTTTTTTAAGGTTTTGCTGATTTTGTCCAAGATGTTTCACATTGTGTTATTGTACACGTTGTAAAAATATTTGTTTTTTTTTATTCGTAATGCAGTTTGCAATGCAATTAAGCGGAAGTTCGTTTTTATCTACTCCATGTTATTGGAATACTTGGATAGGTGTATTCTTTGACTTAAATTCAACCATTTAGCGAGAAGAAATAACGTGATTTTTAATACATTGAGAATATATTTACCTTGATAAAATAAACTTTCATTTAATAATTAAATTGAGTTCAAGTTTTTAATTTCTTCTTGACTTTTATAAATATATATATATTTTTTATATTTGGGGGATTAATACTTTTTTTCTGGGTTTTACTGATTGTATGTCCAAGTTAACTTTCACATTGTATTTATTATTGTACATGTTGTATTGTGTTTGTTGTGGTGTGTGTTTTGCAATATATATATTCAAATTATCTCTTCTGCAAATATTTGTGCTTTTTTAAATTTTTAATTCAGTTCATGTATCCGTTCCCATACTTGATATTGTATTTGCCTCAATTATATATATATATATATATATATATATATATGTATATCCAAAAAGCAGTAATTTTTTTTAATAATTCAATTTTGTAACGAAATAAAAACACGGATATTGAGAGAAAATTTTTTTCATTTCAAGTATGGATATCAAAATAAACATTTTACAGAAACTTCAAAAAATGCAATTTTACTTTAAACGTCTTATCCTAACTTAACCAAAAAAAAATAAATAAAAAATAAATAAATAAATAAATAAAAATCCTTCCAACAGATTTTAATACAAATGCCATAATCCCCTTAACCGAAAAAAATGCCCAGTAAAAACGAACTCATTTCCCCCTAATGTGTTACAGAACATCTTTTGAATACGAAAATCCCTCCCACTATCCGCTTAAAAAACTTACTCTCTTACATTAACCTGCAATGTTTATACCACCGCGCAAGCCACAAGTAAAGATCCTTTTTTTTTTTTGCTTTTAAAACTAAATTGAATCGAGCTCCTAATCTCATAAAGAGCTTTGCGCCTTGGAAAACGTATAATGCCCCAACATAACTGAATGCTACGAAACTCTGTCCCGCAATTTTATTTAAAACTTCTACAGGATATAAAGCATTTTAAGAAGGAGGGGAAAAAATTCGCGAAGCATGATAAATGGAAAGAAGGTATAGCATGCATGGCGAAGGTAAGAAGTAGCTTGGAGAAGGTCTTATCCAATTCATTAACAGTCAATTTATCGAAAGTACTACACGTGGGCGTATGGAAACGAAAGTTTTGACCCTCCCAATTTCGTTAGAAGGAAGCTAATTTGTAAGATTAAATTCCATCCTCTCTAATTCGGTATTTTAATGCGCTCCTTGTGCAAGCCCTTAGGGGCAAACTGGATCCTATGGATGTTTGAAAATGCTAATGTACAAAAGCTGTACTCGGAAAAGTACTGCGGAGTCTTCTTAATCTTTTGAAGGTATACTTAAATCTAGTCTCGTGGGATTGGTGATCAGTTTGAAAGGATTTTCAAGTATTCATTTTTGGGTTTTCTGTAGTAGTGTGGTTCGAAATGGAATTGATTGTGAGATTGGTTTGTTATTGTCCTGTATAACACAGCATTGTAAAATTTTCAATGAATTTAATTATTGAGTAAAAAATTTTATAAGTAGTTGCCGAGGATTTTCATGATAACAATCAAGATGATATTTGTTTTGACATTCAATTTCATGTCAAAATAAATATCAGCTTGCATGTTTTCTTGAAAATCCTATGAAACTTAATAGCATGCTTTTTAATATATCGAGAATAATTCCTTGGTAAAACCATCCTCATGTTAGAAATGAATTCTTTTGAGGTATATATGGAAAGGATTGGTATATTATTTTGGGTTTTACTGATTTCACGGCCAAGTTGTTTTCACGTTGTCTTATTTGCATGTAAAAAAATATTTGTATTATTTTTTTTTTTATTTGGAGTGCAGTTAAATGGAAGGTTATGTTATTTACTGAATGCTATTAGAATACTTCTGATAGGTGTATTTTTGACTTAAATTCAGTCATTTTGAGAGCAGAAATAACATGACTTTTATTATATCGAGAAAAACAGTATGTGAAATAGTGGTTTCTTCTAAATAATAGTAAATCATTCTGTCAATTTCTACACCACCATTCGATTACCACAAATTACTACAGATGGCAATAAATCATCCCACTCAGATACTGTATTTATACCAATTGTTGATCGTAGTCTGTTACTCATTTACTCTCGCTTAACGGCCGCATTCTAATAATCACATGATCTTTCTTTTCTTTATTCCAAACTGTTTTTCTTCAATCATTTGCCTTAACGACTGACTTAAACAGTGGGAGGTTATTTTTATCTACTACATGTTGTCGGAATACACCGATAGATGCATTTTTGACTTAAATCATATAGCGAACAGAAATAAGATTATTTTTAATATATCGAGAATGAATATACCATGGTAAAATTATCCTCGTGTTACACTTAAATTCTTTTGATCTTCTGTAA
Organism: Caerostris extrusa; assembly: GCA_021605095.1. Taxonomy (NCBI): domain Eukaryota; kingdom Metazoa; phylum Arthropoda; class Arachnida; order Araneae; family Araneidae; genus Caerostris; species Caerostris extrusa. The sequence goes on from BPLR01011225.1 coordinate 14,539, forward strand.
CTTCGTATGGAACTTGGGGGGGCGGAGGGTTGATACTTCCTTTTAATTTTATTGATTTCATGGTCAAGTTGTTTCACATTGTGTTATTCTAAACGTTGTATAAATATCTATGCTCGTTTTTTTCCTTTTTCTTTTTTTTTTTTTCTGCAATGCAGTTAAACGGTAGGTTATTTTATCTACTACATGTTAATGGAATACGTCGATAGATGTATTTTTGACTTAAATCCATTCATCCAGTGAGCAGAAATAACATAGTTTTTAAACATAGAGAATAAACATACCTGTTTAAAACTACCCTCATCTTATTAAAATCTTTTGAGTTGCAGCAAGTTCTTCTGGATTTTTCTTTTATAGATAGGCTGTTTTTTTTCAGGGGTTAATATATTGAGAATAAACTTACTTTGGTAAAATTATCTTATCTTTTTGAGTTTCTTTCGTGTGGATTGTTACAAATATTTTTTTGTAACAATCCACACGAAGTTATAGAAACACGGGGGAGGGGGTTGGAAGAGGACTGTCACTTTCTTTTAGGGTTTTTCTTAATTTCATGCCCAAGTTCTTTTCTCATTGTGTTATTACTGTACATGTATAAAATATTTTGTTGTTTTTTTCTTCTTCTCAATTCAGTTCTATCCTTTCACACACTTGATATTGTGTTTTCCTAATATATATATATTTAAAAAGCAATAATTTTTTTTTAATAATTCAATTTTATAACGAAATAAAAACACGTATATTGAGAGAAAATCTTGTTTCATTTCAAGTATGGATATCAAAATAAACATTTTACAGAAACTTCAAAAATGCAATTTACTTTTAAACGTATACCATAATCCCCTTAACCCAAAAAAAAAAAAAAAAAAAAATTGCTCAGTAAAAACGAACTCATTTCCCTAATGTGTTACAGAACATCTTTGAATACGTAAAAATCCCCCACTATCCGCTTAAAACTTACTCTCTTACATTAACCTGCAATGTTTATACCACCGCGCAAGCCACAAGTAAAGATCCTTCATTTTTTTTTTTTTTGCTTTTAAAACTAAATTGAATCGAGCTCCTAATCTCATAAAGAGCTTTTGCGCCTTGAAAACGTATAATACCCAGCATAACTGAATGCTACGAAACTCTGTCCCGCAATTTTATTTAAAACTTCTACAGGATATAAAGCATTTTAAGAAGGGGGAAAAAATTCTATGAAGCATGATAAATGGAAAGAAGGTATAGCATGCATGGCGAAGGTAAGAAGTAGCTTGGCGAAGGTCTTATCCAATTCATTAACAGTCAATTTATCGAAAGTACTACAGGTGGGGCGTATGGAAACGAAAGTTTTGACCCTCCCAATTTCGTTAGAAGGAAGCTAATTTGTAAGATTAAATTCCATCCTCTCAATTCGGTATTTTAATGCGCCCCGTGTGCAAGCCCTTAGGGGCAAACTGATCCTATGGATGTTTGAAAATGCTAATGTACAAAAGCTGTACTCGGAAAAGTACTGCGGAGTCTTCTTAATCTTTTGAAAGTATACTTAAATCAAGTCTCGTAGGATTGGTGATCAGTTTGAAAGGATTTTCAAGTATTCATTTTTGGGTTTTCTGTAGTAAAAGTAGCGTATGGGTTGAAATGGAATTGATTGTGAGATTAGTTTATTGTTATTATTTAGTAACACATCATTATAAAATTTTCAATGAACTTAATTATTGCGAAAACAAAATTTTATAAGTAAAGTTGCAAAAGGACTTTATGAAAACTTTCAAGATGATATTTGTTTTGACATTCCAACTTTACGTATAAAATGTTTTTAACATCATTGTAAAATCATTGCAAAATATAATAACATTGTTTTATATTTTTAACAATGATATAATATACGTAACACATCGTAAATATAAAAATATTTAACACATTATTGTAAAGTTTTCAATGAACTTTTAATTGAGAAATAAAATTTTATACGTAAAGTTTGAAATGATTTTCAATGATATTGTTCTTTATAACACGATATTATAAATTTTTCAATGGATTTATGACTGAAATTTACATCTTTATAGATAAAGTTTGAAACCTAAGCATTTTGAATTTACAAAGTAGCATTTGTTTTGAAATAGAGATGATTGTGATGTTGGTCGGTTATTATTCTGTGAACTTATAATTGTAAAGAAATTTTTAATTAACTTATAGAATGTAAAAGAAAAACAATTATGCTTAAAGTTTCAAAGGATTTTACAAGAAAATATTCAAGAAGATTTATATTTTGACATGGAATTGATTGTGAGAAAAATTGACATTGTTTTCATAACACGTCATGATACAATTTTCAAATTTATAACTGAAATACACAGTTCTATGTGTAAAGTTTGAAACACAAGCATTTAATATTCGAGGTAGTGTTTTTTGAAATGGAATTGATTGTGAGATTGGTTGGTTATTGTTCTGCATAACGCATCATTGTAAAATTTCCAATGAACTTAATTATTGTGAAACAAAATTTTATAGGTAAAGTTGCAAAGGAATTTCATGAAGACATTCAAGATGATATTTGTGTTGACATTCAATTTCATGTCAAAATAAATATCAGCTTGAATGTTTTCTTGAAAATCCTCTGCAACTTTACATATAAAACTTTTTAACATCTTTGAAAATATGTTTTTATATATTTTATATTGCAAAGGGAAAATATAACATACAAGACTTCATTGTAAAATTTTCAATAAACTTATAATTGTGAAAAAAACTATGTATAAAGCTTCAGAGGGTTTTCAAGAAAACATTCAAAATGATATTTGTTTGGACATGGAATTGAATGTGAGATTAATTAGAAATTGTTCTTCATAACACGCCATTAAAAATTTTCAATAAATTTATAACAGAAATATGCATTTTTCTGTGTTACTTTTTTAAAAGATTTTCAAAAGTAACATTTTACATTTTCAAGTTAATGGTTGGTTTGAAATGGAATTGATTGTGAGATTGGTTAGTTATTGTTCTGCATTACACATCATTTGGTGTAAAATTTTCAATGAACTTATAATTGTGAAAAAAACATTTCTTACATAAAGTTTCAGAGAATATTTATTTTGGCATTCAATTCCATGTCAAAACAAATATCTTCTTGAATGTTTTCTTGAAAATCCTCTGAAACTTTATGCGTTCTGTTTTTTAACATCATTGTAAAATACGTAACACCTGATTGTAAAGTTTTCAATGAACTTATAATTGTAAAAGAAAAAAATTAATTATGAGTAAATTTTCAAAGGATCTTCAAGAAAACATTCAAGATAATAGTGGTTTTGACATAGAATTGATTATAGGAATAAACTGACATTGTTTTTATAACACGTCATTCTAAAATTTTCAAATTTATAACTGAAATACACATTTCTATGTGTAAAGTTTGAAACACAAACACTTAATTTTCGAGGTAGGGTTTTTGAAATGGAATTGATTGTGAGATTGGTTGGTTATCGTTCTTCATAACACATACAAGATTTTATGAAATTTTACATACAAATATTATACAATATTTTTATTTAATCTCAATTGCATTAGTGATTAGACTTATTCTAATTTTCTGCAATATTTGTTGCAATAGCATTATATTTGTTAAGTGATTATTACTTTTATTGAAATTTTATTGAAGAACTCTACTATAGTAAAGACATTCCTATGAAAAATTGTTTCTGATTTCTTAAGGCCTTATTACACGGTCTTGAATGTAAATCTACAGGAAGTGGGTAAACATTTTAAAATAGAGCAGTAAAATTCAGACTTTTAATAATAAGTTATACTTTAGCAAGGTTTGCTTTGGCTTGTTGTTCTATGGTCATTTTGTGCTCACTTTAGGATAATTAGACCGGAACCCACAGATTTCGAACCCCTAACAAACATCCCTGCCTCCTCCAGGATTTGAACTTGAAGTCTGTGGTACCAAAGGCCAGAGCGCTAGGCAATTGGCCATCAGGTCACCTTTAACAAGAAGAATTAATATGAATAATATAGGCATGCTCCTGTGCTTTTCAGAATTTACTAAACAAAATGATACAGATTTCTTCTTATTTAAAATACCTTTTCTATCATAAAAAATATGGAGAAAACATTTCGAAAAAAATTCCTGATAATGAATTTTGTTGGTTTAATTTTCGTTTTATGTGTTAAATTCTAATATTCCTTTAAATGAAAAAAGAGCATTTAATTGATGCTTCAAGCGACTAAACATTGTGCATTCAATTTAAGTCTAATTTGCCAAAAAGTTTGATTATTGATTGGAAACGAATACGCCCATAAGGGAAACAGCAATTAATATTTTGATACAATTTGCATCGAACTACTTATGCGAAATCCGATTTTTGAAATTGTTTGTCATTAAAATAAATTATAGATATCGATTGAATTCAGACGATGACATACGACCTGAGATTTCTAATACAAAAATCCGACCATAGAAGTAATCATGAGATCTTTTGCAATACAAAATCCGAACATAGAAGTAATCATGAGATCTTTTGCAATACAAAATCCGAACATAGAAGTAATCATGAGATCTTTTGCAATACAAAATCCGAACATAGAAGTAATCATGAGATCTTTTGCAATACAAAATACGAACATAGAAATAATCATGAGATCTTTTGCAATACAAAATACGAACATAGAAATAATCATGAGATTTTTGCAATACCAATCCGGACATAGAAGTAATCATGAGATCTTTTGCAAAACCAACCCGAACATAGAAGTAATCATGAGATCTTTTGCAAAACCAATCCGAACATAGAAGTAATCATGAGATGTTTCGCAATACAAATACAAACATAGAAGTAATCATGAGATTTTTGCAATACCAATCCGGACATAGAAGTAATCATGAGATCTTTTGCAAACGCATTCCTCACTTTGAATTCTTATGATGCAAAGTTTTTTTTAAGTATTTTTATTAAAAAATATTTATACCTATATGCATAAATAAAAGTATTGCTTTATAGAATTTTCTTATTTAATCCAGAAATCGTGTCCTGAACAAAAAACATAAGCGCAAATTTTAAGAAAGTATTTCACTTTAACAACGTTTTTATTCCTAATGTTGTTGGCAAATACTTAAACAGTTATCTTTTACCATAAGTACGGGCTACACCAACGTTACTCACTTAGCACTAACTAGTCGATACATGTAGCTTGAAGACATGCTACAGACGAGAGTGGCACTAGCCCTGCAACACTCTACAATCATATTAGACCAGGACTTACAATTTAAAGTGGATTCCGAACCACTACAAACATTCATGGCAACGTCGGGACTCGAACCTGTGGTACCGAGCACCAGGTCGCTAGCCCCTAGGCCATCAGGCCCCCTTTCGCATGTACCTGAAAAGGACATGACAGTGACGTGACATTCTTAATGAAATTATAGGTCTAATATAGACAAAGAAGTCACAATATAAATATATATATATTCTGTAATTATGTTTTGAATAGCTGTACTTTGTAGATAAAAACTCTAAATTGGCTATTATGATTAGTCTTTGCCCAACTTCAGTAAATCTATAATTTAAGTATAATTTAATAGTAACGCTCTACGATCATATTAGATTGGGATCTACTGTTTAAAGTGGATTCCGAACCACTACAAACATCCATGTCACGAACCCGAAACCTGTGGTATTGAACGCCAGAGCGCTAGCCACTCAGGCCCTACTTTAAGAACCTGGATAATTAAGAGCATGTTTATTGTCTATCCAAAGGTCACGATAAAATTTTACACAAAATAGGTGCTCGGAAATGAAAATACTTTGATCACTACTACTATATAATAGATCCTGGTTGCCTTTATGTATTTGAATTCCATCAACAATATGACTTTAACGAGTATATTGGTAGCTTTAGTTGCCATGCACTTCTATCTGGATGATTGCATTGAGAATTAAATTGTAAGAGAGATACGGTTTGCTCAGTATATATAAAAGGAAAAAAAAAAATTAGAATTTAAATACAAATAAAGGATAAATAAAATTACAAATGGAGAGAGCTGATAAAAATATTATTTAGTTAAAATATTCAGTGAACGTTCATTATTGATGGGAAGACTAATGTCATAATCAGGAAGACGTTTGAGCAGAGTAATTAGGATTATTAGGAATATTATTATTATAAAAATTAGTTGCGAGCTTGTGAATAAAATTTTTAATTGAAGGAATTTCCAGAGCACCGAGAATATCTTTATCTCAGACAAACCACGGTGCATCAACTGCCATGCGTAATACTTTATTTTCAAGAGTTTGAATATCTTTGATTCTAGATTTGCAAGCGGATCCCCATATTGGACTGGCATATGTTATAATGGGACGCAAGTAGACCCTATAGATAAGAATTTTAGTATCAGGTATGACTATTGCGAGAGATAAGAGGATAGAGTTTTTTACCAGCCATATTGAATTTATTTTTGATATAATTGACGTGAGAAGGATAGGTAAGATGCTTGTCAAGTAGGACTCCAAGGTATTTTGCTTCATTTGACCAAGTTATAGGAGCATTATACACTCATGTCCATAAATTAAGGATAATGAAGTTCAGGCAAAGAAAGAGACAGAAGCACAACAAATTTGACTTATTTGTAAAGTCTATTTATTAAACAAAAGGTAAAGAGCAAAAAGATGCTATATGTTTGACATAATTAATAAAAATTGCGATTTTTACTCCCAGGAGCAAATTTCAAAAAGAACCTATTTACAAAAAACAGTATAACATGGTTAGTATGATGGTTAATATGGAGTATGTCTCCCGGACGATGCAATACAGGCCTTACAACGCCTAGGCATGCTGAGTATCAAATTATCAATCTGATCTTGGGGAATATTACACCACTCATCAAGTAATGCCTTCCGAAGTTCCGATTGACAGGTGGGAGGGGGTTGACGGGCTGCAATTCGTCGGCCAAGCATATCCCACATATGCTCTATTGGATTCAAGTCCGGTAATTAATGCTGGCCAATCCATACGGGTGATATCCTCCAATTGAAGGCGTTCGTCTACAATGTTTACACGGTGAGGACGGGCGTTGTCATCCATAAACAGAAATTCAGCACCCATGGCACCCCGAAACAAACGTACATGTTGTTCCAGAATGACATCCCGATAGATGTGGCCTGTCATCATTACACTCTGAACATGCAGGACAGTTCTGGAACCAAGAATAATTCCTCCCCCAAACGAGCCATCCTGCACCACCGTAACGGTGTCGTTCAATGTTGGCAAAGGTGTCGTTTTGAATAAATCCGAATTGTTGAGGAATAATGATATGATTGCTATTGACATGATTAAGATACTCTTTAAGGAGGATTTTTTTCAATAACTTTGCTCAAAGTAGGAAGAAGCGAGATAGGTCGATAATTGGAGGGGTTAGCAGCATCTTTTCCCGGTTTAAAAATAGGAAGAATGCGAGAGATTTTCCAAGAAGAAGGATAACAGGTAAGTTTGAGAATAACATTAGTAATATTAGTAATAATAAAAATGATATCGTTGGGAAGTTTCTTAAGCATTTTATTGTTGATGTTGTAAATTCCAGGTGCTTTATTAACTTTAGTATCTTTGATCAGCTGAATAATTTCGGAAGGATTAATAGAGTGAGAAATCACGGGATGGCAAGTATTGTTAAAGGAATTAATTGTAGAGTAAACTAAGTCATTAGTAATAGAGTCCGAATAACATTATCTTTGAATTGATCTTGATAAGAAGTAGCAAGAGTTTCAGCTTTTTGCTGGTTAGTAACAGCTTTGTTATTAGCATAGTCAGGATTAGTTATTGAATTCCATCTCGAAATCTCAACAGTTTTATAGTCTACCTTTACCTTTTTATCATGCGTGAACATGCTGTCTGCATGAGGTCCGTGGCGTCTCCTAAAAAGCGAAGCTATAAAATAAAAGAAAAAATAAGTTTATTATTTATTATGTAAGACAGAGTAAGCTCCTAGTGCAACATGATAATCTTTCATTTCAAAAACTTTTATTTAAAATAAATTCTAGTCTTTCACGTGATTCTATTTAAGCGTATTTTAAAATCGGCATGAAACATGTGTTGATAAATATAATGATTGATGGGGCCTGAATGGCCGAGTGGCTAGCGCTTTGGCGCTCGGTACCACAGGTATCGGGTTCGAATCCCGGCGGTGCCATGGATGTTTCTAGTGGTTCGAATCCACTTTAAACCGTAGGTCCCGGTATTAATAGGATCGTAGAGCGTTGCGGGGGCATTGTTATTCCGTGGCTTATCATCAAGTTACACGCTCTGCCTGGGTAATGCAAGGTGAGTACGTCTGTGCAGCGGCTTGCCTTAAGGCATCCAAGACTAAGCTGTCTAAGTGTTTGCCAGCTGCATTAGAACAAAAAAAAAAAAATATATATATAATGATTGATCGGTATCAAGTCCCGTGCTCTGTAGGTCATTTTGAAGTGTCTGGCTTTCAAAATATAGACAGATTATTGTTTCAATATCTTCAAAATAGTGCCTAAAGATTAGTTTATATTTATAAAAGTTAATTTAATGATCACTTCTCTGTCTGAATTGGTTAGTGCTGCTTATAGTATTTGCACAATTGTGTCTTCATAAAGTTCTATAATTATTAAATTTCGTTGTATTTCTGCCGCTATAGAAATTGGATAAATCTTGTGGAGATTCTGCATTTTCGAGTTACAATTCTTTTCCGCGCCAAGTGAAATCGCCAAAACCGCAGTATTTTTCAATTCCTTCTATTAGCTCACACTCTGCTTATATATATCTTGTTAAAATTTTCAATCTTTCATAAAATACTTTTTATTCATCCACTCAAGGTCAAATACATTTTTTTAACTTGTAGTGGATGACACTGGATGTTAATACAGTTTTTACAAATATTAATTCAGTAATTAAATTTAATTAATTAATTTGAGTTTTTTTTAAATTTAAGCTGTATATATCTACGCATAGATGGTGCCAGATAAATTTTAAAAAAATAAGTTAATTTAATCCATCATTTAACAGACATCTCTGTCTGAATTGAGTAGTGCTTCTTGTAGTATTTGAGCAATTGCTTCGTCATAAAGTTCTAGAATTGTTAAATTGCGTTCTATTCCTGTCGCTATTGAATTTGATAGTTCTGGTGGAGATTCTGCACTCTAGGTTCCGATTTCGCCAAGTGTCTTCTACGTGCGGAATTGCGTCGCCAAAATCGCAGCGGCTATTTCGTTGAGTTAGGAGAGGATTTGGCGAGTAGCGCAACTGAAAAAAATTGCCAAATAAATAAGAGGAATCCTATAATGCAGATGTCCCATTCTTGTAGTATACTGACCAATTGCTTCATAAGTTTCTTGGCTTATTCAGTATTGGTAAATTCCCATGTATATTCGTCCAGCAAAGTAGGTTTAGGTATGATAAATTGAAAACCGACCCCCTGACTCCGACTCATTCAGAAATACTCGACTCCTCCCTTCCATTATATGAAACACAGTTTTCAAGGTGTCATATAAGATTCAATACTATGGAATGACTTTCATGACTATAGACTACTCCTTAGTTGCTTTGCAGGACTTCAAATCCATTAGCTCTCAAAAAAGACCAAGGGCAGCTTACGACGTCTCCTATGAGTGCTTTCCTAAAGTCAAGAAACACCATGGCTGTTATTCTGAACAAGTGCAAGCGAGTTCAGGTAATGGGATGAGCCTAAACGCTCACTGAGACAATTTATCTCAATGTGTATCTGATGATTACTTTGGCTTAAAAATGATTGATCTTCCGTTAAATAAGACGAACTGGTGCAGAGGTAAAGAATCGGATCTCTGACCGCGAGGTTGAGGGTTCGAATCTGAACTCAGCACCTTTTCGCAAACTTTTGTTACGTTGTGCTCTTAATCTATTCATAACTTTCCGACTAGTAACTAAGTTCGGTTTTTATTGTACGCTTTTTTACCCCCTTTTTTTTGTAAGGAAAACAAAGTATCAGAAATAAAAATAAAAATTATAAAAATAAAAAAAAATAAAAATAAAAATTATAAAATCAAAAATGCTAATAAAAGTATACAAATAATAAAAGAACTTTGGTTCTGAGATCGACCTTTTTTTTTTGGTGGGGGACTTTTTTCAACTTTTGCTTTTCAGATCATCCATTGGCTCCCACCGTTCAGCATAATCCTTTCACCGTACTGTATTCAAGTTTGTTTACGTTTTCAATAGTATTTTGGCATCGACAACTGGTCCCTAATTGTTCGAATTTAAAACTTAACTTTTAACTTCTTTTATTTTGTATTTTACTTTTTTTATCTATAGTATTTTCTTAATTTTTGAGTGCCACTTTAATTTGAATTTTTAGAAACTTTATCTTTTATTTTTTACTAACATTAAAGCAGCCTATTAGAATTCAAAACTTATTCATTAATTAAGATGAGGAGGTTTAAGGGTATTTCCCCTGTTGGTACTCCGTAAACGGTACGCCAGTTGCCAGTTGCCAGTTCAAATTCTTTTTGTAAACCCAAATGTTAAATTGTCCTTATAGTTACTACATTGTACTTTTCGAAAAATGTGGCAGAATAATAAATGCGTGGAAAGCCATTCAACTTTTTCTGACTCATAAGAAAAGAAACCCTTTTCGGAAAGTTTCACAACTTTCATACCCCCTTCTTTTTCCCGCCACCTATAGAGTGAACTTTACCTCCCAAGTTGTTTATTGAACCCACAGAAATAAACATACGATGTGGTTAAATACCAACCAAACCCATCACCCAAACTATTCATCTTTTTCTGATTGATAAGAAAGTACCTTTACCGAAAGTCTCCCGACTTTCACGCCTCCTTCTTTTTTTTCCCACCACACTCTCTCTCCATCCTTACATACTTACAGAGTAAACTATACCCCCAAGGCCCATGGGTGTCGTTGAAATATATCGATACGTTAGGTCAACTGAAAACATAAATAAAATGGAAAAAAATTCAAAAAAAAAAATAAAATAATAAAAATTAACAAAAACAAAAACAAAAATATAAAAATTAACAAAAAAACAAAATAAAATATATAAAAATTAACAAAAAAAATATAAAAATTAACAAAAAAACAAATAAAATATATATAAAAATTAACAAAAAAAAAAAAAAAATAAAAAATTAACAAAAAACAAAATAAAATATATAAAAGTTAACAACAAAACAAAATAAAATATTAAAAAATTAACAAAAAAACAAAATAAAATACATAAAAATTAACGGAAAAGAAAAAAAACAAAAATATATAAAAAAAAAATATATGTTCCCAAATAAATTAACAAAAAACAAAATAAAATATGTAAATCTTAAAAAACAAAAAAATATATAAAAATTAACAAGAAAACAAAAAATTAAAAAAATATATAAAAATTAACAAAAACAAAAAAAAATATTTAAAAATGAACAAAATATTTAAAAATGAACAAAAAACAAAATAAAATATTTTTTTTTTGTTAATTCCAAATTTTATTTTTTTTTTTGTTCATTTTTAAATATTTTGTTTTTTTTTTTTTTGACATATAAAATTTTAATTTTGTTTTAATCAAATAAATTTTATTTTGTTTTTTGACAAACTTAAATATTCGCAATTTTGTTTTTGTTAATATATATTTTATTTTGTGACTAATTTTGGTTGATTACGGATCCTTTATACGAAGAATTGCTATTGGAACGTTAATAAAATATATAAAAATTAACAAAAAAACAAAATAAAATATATAAAAATTAACAAAAAACAAAACAAAATAAGATGTATAATATTCTTACCTACAAAGGGAACTATACCCCAAGGCGTTTAAGAATCACGCAAAAATAAAATACGATGTAAGTTAAATAGCAATAAAAAATATAACGTGATTTTCAGATGTATCATTTATGTATATTTTTATATAATATATAGGGATTGCAATATCGGAACAAAAGTTCAATACCGGTATTTTTCTTAGATCTTAATACCGGGATACCGGTTTTAATATCGGTAGTAAAAAATTTTAGAAAAAAGAAAAGAAACTGCAAAACACTCGAAATGGCAAACCATCTAATGCTGTCATTTTACTTATAATTTCATCCAAATTATCTTCTTTTTTAAATAATCTAAAATCCCTGATGGCTTGGGATTAGAAATTGTGCTTGAGTTTGTATCTTCATCGCAATCAGATTCTTTCCTCTTTAACAAATTTGTATCATGTTTCGTTTTTAAATGTGTATGGAGTCCGCTTGTACTTTCTCCATTCACTTTAATAAATCTTGAACATTTTTTACATTGTGCCACCATATTCTTTTCATTATATAAATAATGAAACCAAACTGAAGTATTATCAACTGATTTTTTATGTTCTTTAAAGTTATTCTTATTCATTATTATAGGGTATTATTTATATATATATATATATAAATCTGAAAAATATTTTGAACTCTAAAGTATGATATGCAAATACAATGTGAATAGCAAACTCACCAATTTAAAAATTATCGAAATATTACACGCTTTCTTCACAACTACAACCTTGTTTTCACAGATAAGAATTTTGAATAAGAATTCACAGCTAAGAATAAGAATTTCACAGATAAGAATTCTAAATTTCTAGTAAATACCGAAAAACGGTATTTAAACTTGTGATTACTGGCATTACAAAATTGTACAAATGGCTCAAAATACAAGTATTCGGTATACCGGTATTGCAATCCCTAATAATATATAAAGAATGGGCAGAGGTTAAATCAATCGAAACATACATATTCCATATTTCGTTTGGTGTCAAGTCATATTTTTAATAAAGTTGGATACAATAGCTAATATTTATTTAATTTCATAAAAAATCATTAATAGGAATTAAAATATATGCAAAATTTTATAAAATAAACACAATGGGAAAAAAATTAACAAAAATAAAATGAAAAAAAAATATATAAAATTAACAAAAAACAAAATAAAATATATATAATATTCATACCTACAGAGTGAACTATATCCCAAGGCGTTTAAGGATAACGCAGAAGTAAAAATAACATAATTTTGAACATAATTTTGTGTATCATGAAGATTTTATGTATATCATGGATAGGCAGAGGTTAAATCTGCCGAAACCTCTTACAAATTCCATATCTCTTTCGGGAGTCAAGTCATAGTTTTAATAAAATTAGATACGATAGCTAATATATATTTAAATTTACTAAAATAAAATCGACAACAACAATTGAAAAAATGTATGCAAAAATTTTATAAAATAAATAAAATTGAAAATAACATTTCAAAAATATTAACAATTATAAGTTCTATCAATTTTACATTGACGGTGTTTAAAAATCTCGCCAGTAATTTCTCAAGACTATTTGAGCAGTTCTTAAATATGCTGATTATTGTGAAAGATATTTTTACTTGACAAACTTCATAGTAACAATGTAACATCAACATACAACATCACACTAAACGAATTGAAAAATCAACACTTTAAACGAATTGTAAAAACAGTAACAGCTTTGATTCTGCAAGGTTCAATGGGAAATGGTTGGTAAAAAGTTGACATAATACTCACAATTACAAATTAAATATATAGTTGCAATTTTCTAACAAAGGTTAATATAAAAAATACATGGCATTTAAACAGAGAAAGAGCCAAATGCGGCTATATGAGCCGCATTTTTGCATACTTTTGTTATACTATATAATTTAGTACCGATTGTTTATGGAAAAGTACTACGCGTCCAAGTAACGAAAATTTCACTAGAATAAACATAATAATGTCTGTCTGTATTCTGGAACTGTGGTCTAAAATAGTAGTCCAAATTAAATATACAGTTGCAATTTCCATAACAAATTTAATATACTGCTGTAAAATCGACACTGGCCTTGACTTATATCAATATTATTATAGTAATAATTGGTTAAAGCTAATTTAAATTTCTTTCCATTTGACAGTTTTTAAAAGCCAGTATTTTTAGAACAGAGATCTCCAATAAATGATATCGGCACATTCTCAGGATTTTAATTATATATATTCACTGAATTTATTTATTTTTACTTTTAATGTATACATCTTTGTTATTCTTGAACTCAAACAAGATGTAAATAAACGCTTTTTACCCATAAAACCATAAAAAGAAAAAAATGATTAATCCATTCTCTCTGGAAAAAAAAATCTTATTGTTTGTTTATTTTATGAATTGAAAGTACTAAAACGGTTTGTCGCGTCATTTTTCCAAGTATGACGATTGCAATATCGAAAATTTCAGCGGTATTCGGTATTTTTTTAGTGATACCGGTTTTATTAACGGTAGTAGAAATTTTTTTTTTTTTTTTTTTTTTATTTGCCAGTTTTATTAGAGAATGTAAATATCACTAAAAAAAAAAAAAAATTGTAACTTATAAATTATAACAGTATATAAAGAATCACAAAAAGTCTAAATATCACTATTCAGTCTGTGGTACTATTACAAATTTTTGAAATGTGATCTTAAAAAACATAATGCATCAATTGTACTATCATTAAGCCTGGAACTTAATTTTGTGCAAAAATTACCAGTGTCGAAAACGCTCTTTCAGCGTCTACGCTAGTGGATGGTACTGTCAGCAATGCACGATATACTTTTTTTTCAGAGTATTTACCTCTAAATCCCTCCTCTTCAAATAAATCTATTTCTCGTCGGATTGTTTTGGATATAGTTGATTTCTGTATTTTATTTTGTTCGTTGAATTTTTTTTAATAATCGCCAATTCTAATTTTTGTTCAAGAGACAATTTCTTTTCACTATAGAGATTAGTGTCATCATAATCTTCGATAACTGTACCGAATTCTTCTGAATGGAGATAGGTTTGTGGAGAATAGAATGAGAATAAGAATTTCACAGATAAGAATTCTTTCAGAGACAAGAATTTTAAATTTCTAGTAAATATCGAAAAACGGTATTTAAACTTGTGAATACCGGTATTACAAAATTGTACAAATGGCTCAAAATACCGGTATTCGGTATCCCGGTTTCGTAATCCCTATTTATGACTAATTAAACCTTGGGCCTTCAGTTTAAAGTGGATTCCGAACCATTCACAAACATCAAACAACCCCAGTAATCAAACCTGAAGCCTGTGATACCAACGGACAGAGAATTAAACAATTGGCCATCATGCCGCTTACTAAATCGGTTATATAAAATACGTACATAAATGAAAATTGACCAAATTGAGATTTTTTTTTTTTTTCCTGTTTCATTTGCCAAAGTTGGCCTTTATTGAGGATCGCCTCAGATTTGGCTTTTATAACAAAAATTTATTAAAAGAATTTTGCTTTCTCCCTCAGAATATTTCAGAAATATGGTTTTATATGGTCGTTCTAGATAATAATATTCATGCTCGTCAAGGTTTGTTGATGTGGAACTTATCTGCAAAGTTTTTGACAACCATCTATTTGGCATTGATGCATACGAGTTGCTAACCAAACAAAGGTCGTACATCAAATATAAATTTTCGTGTCCAAATTGACATAAATCAAGTTGAACTTATTTCATTTCAGATGTGGATGGCGACATAATGGCTAATTGACTAACTCTCTGGCCTTTGGTACCTCAAGATTCAAGCTCGAATCATGTCGGTGACATGATGTTTGTTAGTGGTTCGGAATAGCAGTCTCATGGTCGGGTGGCTACCACTCTGGCGTTCGTTACCACAAGTTTCGTGTTCGATTCCCGGTGGTGCCATTTAAATAAAAGTTTATCATCTAATGTATTTTTAAACAGGCAGTCATATACATTTTGTTCAATTATATTATTTATCTACTAACTAATTACCTGGCACTAAAGTCTATGTTTCACCATGGCCGTCTGCCTACTGGCAGATTCCGAAACAGCAGATGGTATCTTTTTGCAGGGTAGGATCATCAACCAAACGCTCTACTACCATATTATACATTTGGCTCTCGGTACCACAGGTATCGGGTTCGAATCTCGTCGGTCCTATGGATGTTTGCAGTGGTTTGGAATCCCGGTCTCATGTAACCGTAGAGTGTCACAGAGCCCAATCAGACTTACCCAAATCATTCCCAAACTTTAAAAAGGGGCAACTCAGGTCTAGGTACAGTGGTGTGGTGTGGTGTAGTAGTCGTAGTGGTTCGGAATACTCTGAAAATTAAAATGTAAGTCCCGATCTAATTAGAATAAAGTGTGTAAAAACGACCGTAGAGCGACAAAAAACTGTATGTCCCGGTCTTAAGTGTGTTAAAATCGACCGTAGAGCGTCAAATCAAACTAAATCATATTTGACATGAACTGATTTTTACTTTTTAAGATATTTTTATTTTAATCCTCCCCCTCCCCAATCATTTTAAACGTGTATTTCTAGAAAATTTAAAAATGTAATAATAGTTAATCAAATTTACGCAGTTGTTGATGTTTCTCCGACAATTCTTCAAAAGATGTGGATAAAGTTTATTAGTCAACTATAAAAGGAGACGCAAAATGCTTATAATTTAATTTGTGTTGGTTTTTAGTTTATTTCATTTTGCAGAAAGGTATTTTTTAATTAATGTAAATAGTTCCTATTCTGAAAAAAATAGCCACATGTATTTAGTTTAATCGATCAGTGTATCAAAAGACGACATCAAATTTTCATATACATATAACCTTTTGGTCTATTACACAAATCAAAAACTTAAAAATTTTTCTTAAAAATTACGATATTTTTATTTGTATGTTAGGTCTTTGACCCATCCACAACAGTCAGTGGGACACTTTGCCGCAAACGATTGGTTTCAAAGAGACACAGATCACATATAATCCTTGATCTAAAAGATTGGTTTTAAAGAGAGATCACATATAATCCTTTGATCTAAAAAGATTGATTTTTAAAGAGACACAGATCACATATAATCCTTTGATCTAAAAGATTGGTTTTAAAGAGACACAGATCACATATAATCCTTGGTCTAAAAAGATTGGTTTTAAAGAGACACAGATCACATATAATCCTTGATCTAAAAGATTGGTTTTAAAGAGACACAGATCACATATAATCCTTGATCTAAAAAGATTGGTTTTAAAGAGACACCGATCACATATAATCCTTGATCTAAAAAGATTGGTTTTAAAGAGACACATATCACATATAATCCTTGGTCTAAAAAGATTGGTTTTAAAGAGACACAGATCACATATAATCCTTGGTCTAAAAGATTTGATCACATATATAATCCTTTCTAAAGTTTTAAAGGCACAGACCACATATAATCCTTGATCTAAAAAGATTTGTTCTAAAGAGGCACAGACACATATAATCCTTGGTCTAAAAAGATTTGTTCTAAAGAGGCACAGACCACATATAATCCTTGGTCTAAAAAGTTTAAAGAGGCACAGACCACATATTCCTTGGTTAAAGAGGCACATACCACATATAATCCTTGGTCTAAAAAGATTTGTTCTATAGAGGCACAGACCACATATAATCCTTGGTCTAAAAAGATTTGTTCTAAAGAGGCACAGACTACATATAATAGTTCTTCTAAAGCCAAGTGGCTAGCGCTCAAGCCTTTGGTACCACCTGTTTCAGATTCGAATTCTGGCGATGGCATGGATGTTTGTGAGTGGTTGGAAATCCACTTTAAACTGTAGGTCCCGGTCTGTCTAACATTCTTGCGTGCAAGATGACCATAGAGCGACTAACCAGACCTTGATCTAAAAGATTGGTTCTAGTGAGGCACAGACCACATAGTACGGTACGCTTTATTATAAGTCATTTTCGCTTTTACTAAGGCAATTTTCAAAACAAGCATAAGATTGTTTTTTCTACGAATTCGAGTAATTCAACTTAGTGCTACTTTTTGAGAATTTTACCTAACATTTAATAACTTGTGAATACTCAAAAAATATCAACTATCCCGTGAAATAGGGAAAAATATATAATTTTATTACTATCATATTTTAATTTGTGGAAGTTTTTTTTTTTTCCTTTAAAAGATTCGGAAAAACATTCTTTTGAGTTTAGGGAATAGCCAGAAGTAGCATGGTGTGAATACTGTGGTTGTGGAACCCCATGGTTTGGTTTGTCGCTCTACGGTCATCTTGTGGACACTTTGGGCTAAACAGACTGGGACCTACAGTTTAAAGTGGATTCCGAACCACTACAAACATCCATGGCACCGCCGGGACTCGAACCTGAAACCTGTGGTACCGAGCGCCAGAGCGCTAGCCACTCGGCCATTCAGGCCCTGTGGAACCATATGGGTTTCATTTTTAGAATCAATGCAGTGTGATCTGGCGCATTCAGTGTTTTCGGCACCAATCGAGATTTGACGCGTTTCAGGCGCAAAATGGAATTGACCGATCCTTCGTCCTCTTTGTCTTCAAAGCGTTCTCTGCCTTCTTTGAACTGTTTATACCACTTCTAAACATTTCTTTCCGATATAGGAATGCTCACCGAAGGCCTTCTGCAACATTCTATACGTTTCCGCAAACAAAATTGAATGCAAGTTCTTTGATCAATGAATTCAGACATTTCAAAAATCGTCAGAATCAGTTTTTAGCGTCTCACAAAGGCAAGCGTAACGGAAACACTAATGACTATTTTGACGTCAAATTTCACACAGATGTTGAGGACAGTGCACCAACCTAAAAAAGGAAAGAAAAAAAAAAATGGAATTCCATAAGCCCGGGAACTTTAAATTGAAAATTGGAATAGTAGAAAATTAGAAGTAGTAAAAAAGAACAGAAAAAAAAAAAAAAAAATATATTTTACTTTCTCAGATGTACATTATCATTATCAGATTTTTAAATTTTCAGTAAATAGCCTTAAGAAATGGGAGGTGAACCAAAAAGAAAGAGATTTTACATCAGTAGCATACAATGTCCCCTACTCCTCCCCTTTCCTTTACAAACACCCCTAAGTGTTAGGACCCCCCGGGGTTTACTTTCTTTTCTACAATAAGATTCCAGGAAGTAAAAGAATTGTCATTGTGCTTTGATATTCAAATATTTTCTCACGCTTTCTAAAGGTCCAGGTTTCACTGCGGTTTTCCGGTATCTCGTATAATTACAAATGCCGGCTTAAATCAAATAAATATTAGCACATTTAGCTCATAGTCGCCAAGCTATGGAAACAATTGTCTGTAATTACGAAATCTATACATGGGCAACCGGCAACGAACAAATATGAGCACATTAAGCTCATAGTTTCCCGGTAACGAAAACAATTGTCTGTAATAGTATATAAAATCTATACATGGGCAACCGGCAACGAACAAATATTAGCACATTTAGTTCAAAAAAGTGGAAGTGGATACGGAAAAAAGTGGATTTCCTTTAAAGTGGTTTCCGAATCACTACAAACATCCAATGTACCGCCGGAACTCGAACTCGAAACCTGTGGTACCGAGCACTGGCCAATCGGCCATCAGGCTCCCTAATAATATTTATAATAATTAAAAAGAATTGTAGCAATATTTGTATTAATTATAATAATAAATAGGGGCCTGATGGCCGAGTGACAAGAGCTCTGGCGCATTATTATAATAATTAAAACAATAATAATTGTAATAATAATTACAAGACCAGATGAACGAGTGGCTGGTGCCCTGGCCCTCGGTACCACCTCGAACGCCAGAGCGCTAGCCACCCGACCATTCAGTCGATATATGCTAACTAATAATCAATAAATAAAATATCTATCTATTAGCTCATAAAACACGGCATTGCATTCAGAAAAATAGAACTCTTCAACTCATTTATATCAAACATATAAGATGTTAAGTTTTGTATCAAATATAACAGATTATTATATTAAATTCTTTTATTTCCGAATTTCTCGTATACCATTTAGCTGCGATGATTTGTTTGAGAGTGATATTCTGAAGCTCTTCAATGATTTTAAAGTTAAAGTTAAACTTAGCGGTATAAGCCCAAACTGGACATGTGCAAGGATAGCTGCATACAAAATAATTTTGTTGTTCCCGCTCATGTTAGCGTCTATTGATACAGGAAAGAATCTTTAAAATTCATATGGAATTTATTGCAAGTATATTCGAAATGTTTTTTCAATTTGAGGTGCTGATCTAAGTAAATACTTCTAAGTAAATATTTTGAGCTATTTTTGCGAAGGAAGGATGGTATCATTAATTTTAACAGTCTGTTTTTTTTTTATTACATACAAAGAAGATGACTGCTGGGGCCTGAATGGCCGAGCGTCTAGCGCTTGTTGCCACAAGTTTCAGGTTAGAGTCTCCGGCAGTGCCATGGATGTTTGTAGTGGTTCGGAATCCATTTAAAGCCGTAGGTCCCGGTCTAAGACTAGCCGTAGGTCCCGATCCCGATCTCCTATGAATGTAAGAGCGTTACGGAGCAGAAGTCAGACTTCTACCTACGGGTGCTCCATCAGAACAGGAGCTGCATCCCTCATTCCATGAAGGACACGACCACTTCAACAAGAGGACTGTTGTCAATGGACAATTGTCCTTCAACAAGAGGACTGCTTCATTTTATCAACATTTAAAGTGATGTTCCACTTGTGAAACTACAGTAGAACCTCTGTAAGTCGAACTTCAAGGAGACGCCAAATAATTCGAGTTATAGACTTTTCGACTTACGCGATTTTGTAAGGAAATATTCGACTTGTAGAGGTCTAGATTCTTTCTAACTTATTTTGTGTTAGAGAGATAAAATAAATAAAAATTCCAGTTACAGAGGTAATAAAAATGTTTATTTGCAACATGTAAATACAAAAAAAAAGTAAAAATATTCCAAACAACCATAAAATTAAAAATATTATTATTAAAAAAAGTCATTTATTATTATTTATTTATTTATTTATTTATTTTTTGCTTTAGACAATTCGATCGTTCTCTATTTATAGTATTATATAAGCTATAAAGAGCAGAAAATTCTTTTCTTCCGAGTTGCTATTTCATAGAATTGGTTATGCTATTTACTACATACTCATACATTGTTTTCTAGGAAACAATGACGTGCATTGTCGGCAAATCCTTAAAGTCGGTAACTTATTTTTCTTCGAGCTATAGAGGTAATTAGTTTCAAATGATCGAGTTGTAAAGAGACAAGGTAAGGGTCAAATCAAGCATTGCTAATGTTCGAGATACAGAGGACCAATTTTTTTTTTTTTCCGAGTTACGGAGGGGAAATATATACAAAAAAAAAAAAAAAATGCCCAAAATAGCTTGTGGGGATCGACTAATTATTTCGACTTATAGAGGGTTGAAATTTCGAGTAATGGAGATTTTGGGTCTTGAAGGGAAGGGAACAAAACATTTTTTCGAGTTGTGGAGGTTTTCGACTTAAAGAGGTTCTACTGTACTTATTCTGGACTTTAAGGTGATCCATTAGAATGACAGCAAGATTGTTCGTACAAAGGACAGCTGTATTCTCTACATAAATTACAGAGGGTAGCAGGGGGTTAGTAGGTATATCGGAGATAAAAATAGAAAATGGAGGGAGGGGACTTTACTTCCACGGGGGCTATCTGTCAAAATAGTTTGAAAAGCCGAATGATTTTTATTTTTTCTAACTCGACCTTATCGTTATATCCCCACCCCCCGTTCCCTAACATTTGTAAAGACTGTCTATTTAGGTTTGAGAATGACTTTATAATTGGACATCTACACGATTTAGATACAATTCTCGTGTTTCTACAAGTATTGATGGACACTGTCCTTTTTCCCTGTATTTTCATAAGATGATTTCTTATCTGACAACTTCTTCAAATGCTGTGCCCGTTTTCAGTTGTTTTTCAGCTGAATGTTCCTATTCATGCTATTGTAGCTGAATAGTTCCTATTCATAGCTAATCAATCAAAAGGATTCTCTAGATCAAAAATTTTCCAGATGTTCTATGGCATTTCAAAAAGTTAGAATTGACAAAAAGATTAAGAAAACTATGTTACTACTTTCCAAGAAGAAATATATCACTAACACATTGTTAAATCGAGATATCGAGAGGCCAATGATAGCCGTATTGAAGGTACTTGAGAAGTTCCTATTGGTTGTAGAATTGATGAGCAGAAACTACGTCATCCTACAAATCCATATATTTGGAGACTGGACGCGTTTAGTAAGAAGTATTCATTCAACGTTAGTACGAAGAGAAGAATACGAATTTTGGCAGAGCGAGGAAGACAGAGGCAACGGCCAATTAGACAGAGGGAATATTCGCCAGACAGAGGAGACGTCATTGGCAGATGCCTCCGGAACCTCCGGGAGACGAAGAGAGCGACCAGGTTGTGCCTTGTTGGCGAATACGACCAGGTTGTGCCTTGTTGGCGATACCTCCGGGAGACAGAGGAGCGAGGTTGTGCCTTGTTGGGAAGACAGAGGAGACGACCAAGTGGTTCCCGGTAGACAGAGGGAACTACCTTCGCCAGACAGCCTCGTTGGCAGACGAACCTCACCAGTTGTGCCTGGCGATACCTCCGGGAGACAGATGCCTGCCTTGTTGGCGAACCTCCAGGAGAGACGACGAGGAGCAGAGGGACCTTCGCCCACGGGTTGTGCCTTGGCAGATGCCTCCGGAACCTCCGGGAGACAGAGGAGCGACCAGGTTGTGCCTTGTTGGACGGGAGACAGAGGAGCGACCAGGTTGTGCCTTGTTGGCGATACCTCCGGGAGACAGAGGAGCGACCAGGTTGTGCCTTGTTGGCGATATCTCCGGGAGACAGAGGAGACGACCAGGTTGTGCCTTGTGGCGATCCCGGGAGACAGAGGAGACAACCAGGTTACTTGTTGGCAGATGCAATTACCTTCGGGAGACAGATTGTAAAGAGGACTCGCTGCCAGGAAAGGCCAGCTTTTGGTGAAAACAATAATGATAATTTTTTTTTATTTCCAATAGCAGGCTACACTAAGTAATAAAATAAAAAAGAAAAAGAATACAAGGTACATGAAACCAACAACGAGAATCGAAGGAAATCACATAGTGACATCTTTAGCCCATAAGGGCCCTAGTCTCCCAGTAACGACCCTACACCGTAGAGGAAACAAGTGCAGGGCAGTCAGGAAGGTCAGATGAATCCATGTCCTCTCCAAGACTGCAGAGGATGCATTTTGGGCCTGAAATATTTTCATTAGAAAAAATGATTGGCCATACAATCATGACCCGTCCGAGTCTGAAAAGTGCAACAGCTTTAAACCTGGGCTGATCAGATAACGATCATGTTATCAGTATTTTTAAAAAGACCGCATGACTGCAGACCATGCATTTGAAAAGATGCAAAGCCTTTTCAAAAGATTTTTCAAAGAGCAAAAGATTTTCTGTGAGCAAGACGATGACATAAGTGGTTTCTTCTTGGACTTGGTATCTTACAATGAAAAAGTTGCAAAGCCAGTAAGACCGTGGTGGTTCCTTGACGTTCTAAGTGGTTCCTTGATGACTAAGTGGCCTCTTGCCTGAGTAAGAAGTTAACATTTCAATGCATAGTACATTATGCATTGTTAAAAACTATAAGTAAATTTATGTTTTTAAAACTGTAAATCCATATCACGATATTGCAACTCCACCCAAGTTGTGAGTATACGATTTAAATTTTTATCAATATATATATATATATATATATATATTAGCAATATATTTTTATATAAACTTAAAATAAGATGACAATGCAGTAGTTTAGTAAAAAGTAATTTCATTTGAATTGTCTTTAAAATTTAAGTTAGATATTTAAATAATAAATTAAAATAGATATTTTGTTTAGACTTTGTAGATATCATAAATGTAATTATTATCCAAATCATAATATTTTAAATAATGAATATTATTATAAACTGTATCATGCATCATTATAAAAAACTTTTTCTGATAATTCCTTACTAAAAGTAGGGCGGAAATGAATTTGTACCAACTAATAAAAATAAATTGCAACAACGTTTTAAATTATTAGGTGGCTAAAATTTTTATTTCTTCATTTCTAAAGATTTTGAAGGTCTAAATTTTCTTTAAACAGTTATTCATTAATGATGTTCAATGATCGACCAGCAATGTTTCCATTAAAACATTGCTGGTCGATCATTGAACATCAATTGTTGATCATGTGTGTTAATTTTTCGATTATGTATTTCTATTTAATACATGTGAATGAAACTTTCATGAGAATAAATTTTGCTATTGTGTCTGCTCTTTAAACACTGAATCTTATAAAAATATTTTTCATTATTCTTTTATGCTGTATTTTAATGTTTGTGTATTATGTGTACTAATGTTGTTTGATACTATGCAGAAAAATTTCTAATAAAATTTTGGTTTAAGTAACTTTTATGTGTTTTTTTGAGTTTCAGTTTATATTAATAATATTGATTATATTAATATTAAATTTCAATTAAAATTAATTGATTATTTCAAATAAAATTAATATTAAATGTATCATTATTCAAATTAAATGTTCATTTATATTTATGTGAATATTTAGAAACCACAAGTTGATGCTTAAAACTCTGTTAAATTCATTATAATTTATTAAAAATATTCATTCATTAAAGAATTCATTTAAATTATAATTATTAAATTTCATTACATTCTATATTTTAATTTAACTTTTTTAATAACTTTTAAATCAATAAATATGTATGTACTTTAAATAAAAAAAAAAATATTTAAATTGTTTTGAAAATAAATTAACTTTTGTAATGTAACTAATTAAATATCAAATTAAAAATGGTATAAAGTTAACTTTCTAAAATAATTGTAAGGAAACTCAACACAAAAAAGGAATTTTTATGATGACGTTTAATTAAAAATAGTGTAGTCATAATAATTGATTAATGTATCCTTTTTATGTGTTATTTAACTGGTATGAACAAGTATGCTTTTTTCTGAGTCACAAAAAAAAAAACTACATTCAAAATAAATTAATGAAAGGGTTATGAACAATAAAAATTAAATCAAATTTTCAAGCATTCTAAGAATAAATTTTCCTATTTTTAATTATATATTTTTTGTACTTTTATTTAGTTGTTCCTTTAAACTAATAAAAAAATCTCTTAGACAAAAATTCAGATTTCAATACATTACATTTTTAACATACTAATCTTTTGTTAATAAATCATTTCAAGTCAGACAAAATTGCAAGAATAAATAATATGATTGATGAAAAATTTTCAAGTGAAATCTATATATAATTATTAAAATAACGTAACATAAAAAGTAGTCGTAAACATAGTCTTATTCTTATTTTATTGAAATTTACAAGAAATTCTCGTTTACAGCAAAGTAAGTATGAAGTTAATATTTTTTTATCTCCTTTCTTTAATTGGCGGCTTCATGTGCAATTGACTAGCGCTCTGGCCTTTGGGTACTATAGACTTCGGGTTAGAATCCTGGTGGTGACATGAATGTTTTTTAGTGGTTCAGAATACAAGTTAAAGTGTAGGTCTCTGTCTAATTAACCTAAATTTTGCACAAAAACTCAGATAAAAAAATCTTATTTTAAAATATTAAAGTTAAAGAGATATTTATTTATTTATTTATTTATTTTTTTTTTTTTATAGGAATTAAAAATATGTTTAATGAACACAAATTTTAAAGTGAAATGCATATATAATTATTAAATGTTACTTAACAAAAGACACTGATTTTATAATGATTAATATGACAATGATTGTATAAATAAGAATGGTTTCATTAAATATGATTAGATTATTATTACGACTAATTATATTAAATATTAATCTATTTATTATGATTAACTATATGAAATATGTTTAAATTGCTATTAATTTAATAAATTAATTGAAAAGAATTTTTAAGGAAACGAATTACTTGAATTGAAATTGAATAAAGGAATTAATAAGAATTTTTAATAAAAATAATTAGTTAAAAATTCTTATTTTAAAATAGAATAGAAAAAAATTAATTAAAAATTTTAAAAAGAAAGTTAGAAATGCCTTTTTTTTGTTTAACTCAGGAATAAAAAATATGATTAATAATAACAAATTTTAAAAATGAAATGTATATATAATTATTAAAAGCTACATAATAAAAATATTTTTAAATAACGTTTTTTTTTTTATTAAAATTTACAAAAAATTCTCGTGCACCGTAAAGCAAGTAAAGTCAATATTTATCTCCTTATTTAGTTATTCCTTAATGTTAATAAAAATATTTCTTAGATAAAAATTCTAAAATATTTAAATTATAATATATTATGGTGGTAAAAAAAAGTTTTTTTTTTTTTTTTAAATCGTTTATTTTTTTTTTTTTTTTTAAAAAAGGTGAATTATAAATGTTAATGGTAAAAACATATTTAAAACTTAACAACAACGTAACGTAAAAGATTATCAATCTAAGTTTGAAATCAATTGTCTACAAGCTGTGGGGGGCTGGAGCGGAATTTAAAATTCCATTTTGACAGGGGTGTGGGGGTTTTTCTATCACCATGCGTGTGCTAGCTATTTAAATCGGTGATTTAGATAATTGGGAAAGCTAAATTCTGAACGTGGACATAACAGAAATAGGAAATCCAATACATTTTGAAGATTCAGATTTGAACAATAAAGAATATATTTTTGCGTGTAGTTTGACGCTACGGACGGACAATACCACTGCAATGCTCTACGATCTTGTTAGGCCGGGACCTACGGTTTAAAGTGAATTCCGAACCACTACAAACATTCATGGCACCAGTGGGACTCGAACCCGAAACATGTACCGTGAACCAGAGAGCTAGTAACTCGGTCATCCAGGCCCGGCAATAAATAATATTTTGTTTTTCTAATGCAGCTAGCAAATAGTCCATGATCTTCGCCATATGGGCAGCACCGATGTTACTCACTTTGCATTACCCAGGGGCGCGTGTAACTTGATGGTAAGCCACGGAGTATAACAATGCCCCCGCAGCGCTCCAGTTAGGACCGTGACCTACGACGTAAAGTGGATTCCGAACCACTACAAACATCCCTGGCAAAGCCGGGATTTGAACCCGATACCTGTGGTACCGAACGCCAGAGCGCTAGGCATTCGGCCATGAGGCCCCCGCAATAAATAATATAATAATGAGTTTTATTTTGGGAAAGGTGGACAAATAATATCTCCCCTAAAATATACAAAAACATTTGTCAATGTGCCACCCTTGAGGGACAAGTCCAATTACGGAACTCTTGTGTGTTTTCTAGATGGTAAGAAATGACTCGACATAATTATTTTAAAGAATTTGCTGTCAAACTTATAAAAGAACATTTACAACATAAACAAAGAATAAATTTAAATGTTCCCATAGATAGCGAATTAAGATAAGTTCAGATTATCTGGAAATTAAAACAATTTCTGAAAGTGAAAATGAAACAAAAACGGAAGAACCAGCACATTTTAAAAACTCAGATTTCAGCAATAAAGAATATAATAATGAGTTTTAGTTAGAGAAAGATGGACAAATAAAAATATTCCTTTAAATTATACAAACACATTTGTCAATGTGCCACACTTCAGGGACAAGACCATTTACGAGTTTTCTAGATGGCAAGAAAATGACCTAACATAATTTTTTTGAAAGAATTTGTTGTCAAACTTATAAGAGTATTTATAAAATGGAAAAAGAATAAATTTATTCCGCATTATGTAGAAACAACAAAGCTACTAAATATTGTAAAAGGACCATAAGAAATCAGCTGTTATTAGCATAAATAAAAGCTGTCGAGAATGTCCGATAGAGGCCTGAATGGCCGAGTGGCTAGCTCTCTGGCGCTCGGTAACACTTCGGGTTCGAGTCCCGGTGGTGCCATGGATGTTTGTAGTGCTTCGGAATCCGTTTTAAAGTGTCTGTCCCGGTCTAATAGAGCGTTGCGGGGGCATTGTTACTCCACGTCCGTGGCTTATCTTCAAGTTACACGGGCCCCTTTGGGTAATACAAAGTGAGTATCTGTGCAGCACTTGCCTTAAGGTAGGACCAAGCTGTCTGTGTTTGCCAGCTGCATTAGAAAGAAAAAAAGCGATCAAAACTGTGGTGACCAAATGTAGTCTCCGCTCTGTGCACCCTCAATAACGTTGAATCTGTTACATATCTATTGTCCTAGCATCGAAAAGCTTCTATGTCACGCAGAGATGAAGTAGACCCAAATGTCCTTCCTGAAGATGAGAGAGGGAGATGCACTTCCTTCAAGTTCCCTTTTGTATTCTATCATAAGTGTAGCGGCCAATCGAAGTCACACGCTCCCCCTGGGTAATGCAAAGTGAGTAACGTCTGTGCAGCGCTTGCCTTAAGGCATCCAAGACCAAGCTGTCTAAGTGTTTGCCAGCTGCATTAGAAAGAAAAAAAAACATGTCCGATAGAAAGACATTATCAGCTTGTGATAAATCTTTAGTAAAAACGCGTTCACTTTTCATATGCTAAAGAGCCTATTTATTAACAATCTTTTTATAATTTAAAAATATGAAACATAACGTTATTTGTATGCATGCAAGGAAAGTAAAAGGGATTCTAAACTGATTTCTGGTATTCAATAGTAAACTTTCATGGTTTTTTTTTTCTTCGACATTTTTAAATATAAATATGACCTAAAGCAACCTAAATGATTTTGTGGCCATTTTGAAATGCATCCTAACTCCGCTGACCGCATATAAAATTATATACCCCCATATAAGATTTAGACCACCAGAGACATTTTTATATTCATATTACAACCTGCTACACTAGACGTTCCAATCTTGCGCGTCAGAAGTTAGCGAAATATAATTTAATTATTCTGTAAACTCATAAAAAAAATATGCCTTATCTGTGATTTATTAGCAAGAATACGATTTTAAAATCAAAGTTAATTTTTTCTCATCCTTTTGAGGGTTCATTTTTGAATATAGGGATGAACACATAATGTATTTTTATAATACATTGGTTTTCACTACTTTGGCCATTTTAAAATAAACATAATTTGTGGGATAAATTTCGCGTTGCCACCCCTGATCTAAAACATTAGATTTTATTAAAATTTGATAATGTTTTAACCAGAAAATAATTTATTATTTTCATTTTAAATGATTAAATCTGTCAGAGAAAGTGTAGAAATCAAAGTGTGCTTCAAATAGAGAATTAAAAAACTAGAAGTAAATTAAAAAAATTATTATTAGTACATTTATTTATATATTTTACTTTACTTATTTATTTGAAATTCCTATTTTAATGCAATAATACATGACTTCTATAAAAAAAAAATTCCAACATTAAGAATAATTTATTATTTTTTTGTTAAACGAATCAATATAGTGAATAACTTAAAAGTAGGGATCTAATAGATTCCATGCATGGGTTAGTGTCGTAAAACTGAGTACGTGTGTGTTGAAGGGCTAAATTGGGGTCCTGATCTTTATGGGTTAAAAAGCAATTTATTATTTAAATAATTTTTTTTTTATTCCTGGGCTTCTAGTAATAGACACCTAATTGTAACAATAGAATTTGCTTTCTAAATCTCTGCTCGCCTTTACAATACCAAACGCAGGCGAAATTTGCCAATTAATTTTAACTCTTTTTTTTTTTCCTGGTTTTATATTTTAAATTTTTGGGCCTGAATGGCCGAGTGGCTAGCGCTCTGACGCTCGGTACCACAGGTTTCGGGTTCGAGTCCCGGCTGTGCCATGGATGTTTGTAGTGGTTCGAAATCCACTTTAAACCGTAGGTCCCGATCTAACAATATCGTAGAGCTTTACGGGGGTAGTGTTACTCCGCGTCCTTAGCTTATCTTCCAGCTACACGCACCTCCTGGGTAGAGTAAAGTGAGTAACATCTGGGCAGCGCTTGCCTTAAGGCATCAGAGACAAGTGTCTAAGTGTTTGCCAGCTGCATTAGAACAAAAAAAAATATTTTAAATTTTAATCTTTTA
The DNA here is from genome assembly GCA_021605095.1 of Caerostris extrusa. Classification (NCBI taxonomy): domain Eukaryota; kingdom Metazoa; phylum Arthropoda; class Arachnida; order Araneae; family Araneidae; genus Caerostris; species Caerostris extrusa. The sequence goes on from BPLR01011225.1 coordinate 44,313, forward strand.
AATTGAAATAAGTACACTTGCAATAATTTTTAATAAATTGAGAAGAATTTGAGGTTTTCATGATAATTAATACCACATAAGTACTCCGCAATTGATACGTACATTGCCCGAACGTCTACAGGTCAGAAAAGATTGGGGGCAGAGGGGGAGGGATGATAACAGCAGCAAACGATAAGGAAAATGAAGTGTTTTGCCCTGATAAAATAAATAATTAATGGAATCACGAGGTGGTTTTTATAGTGACAATATTTTAAATCAGTAAAATCAAAATTATAAGGAAAATGAAGATTTTTGCCCTGATAGAATAGATAATTAATAAAATCTCAAGATTTAGATACCATTCTCGTGTTTCTACAAGTATTGATGGACACTGTCCTTTTTTTTTCCTGTATTTTCATTTCTTATCTGACAACTTGTTCAATTGTTGTACCTCGTTTTCTGCTGTTCCTATTCATGCTATTATAGGAAATCACAGAAGGACTGGACATCTGGACAAGATTTTTCCAGATGTTCTGTGGTATTCCAAAAAGTTAGAATTGACAAAAGATTTAGAAACACGTATTACTACTTTCCGAGAAGAAATATATCACTAACATATTGTTAAGTCGAGACCACACAAGTAAGAACAAAATGTGTAAAGAACTGGCGCAGAGGTAAGTATTGTTAGTGATTATCTTTCCGACTAGTAATTAAGTTAGGTTTTATTTTTGGAAAATAAAAGGATAGATATAAAAAATTATAAAAATAAAAATAAAAATTTAAAAATGAAAACCAAAACAAAAAATATAAAAATGAAAACCAAATAAAAATTATAAAAGAATGACCTATTTACCTTTTACCTTTGATAGCATAATTCTTCCAATCAGTATCAGAAGGTTTGTACAATAGTCACGTGGCATCGACAACTGGTCCCATTGTACCGAATTAAAACTTAACTTTTAAATTCTTTTAGTTACCATACAATAATTTTAGAAACTTTAATCCTAATTAAGATGAGGAGGTTTAAGGGGTATTTCCCCCTGTTGGTTGTAGACGCCATTGACGAGTAGCAAACTATTGTTGGAGACAGAACGTCATCATACAAATGAGCATATTTGGACACTCAAAAATTTTAGTTCATCAGAAGTTGTGAACTTTATCGATTGTGTGAACTGGTATATTGCATATAAATTTTTAACCTGTATTGACAGAGATAACGCTAAAATTAAATTTTTTTCAAAACGTTTCTTGTATGCGGTTAAATTCTAGAAATTATTCATGGACCGCCAGAACGATTCTACGAGAAGATCACCCAAGCAAGTCCATTTTAATGATACAGTCAAAATCACAGAGATTCCGTACGAGCAAAGGTGTTCAAAACATAAGATTGATAGCATAAATGACAGTACCCAAGGTACTTCCTACCCCAAAGAAAGGTGGGTTAAGAAGTGATTGAATTTGTTCAAAGATTTTGTAATGTCATTTCATGACCACGTAAATGATGACGGTTGGCAGAAGGAGGAAGACAGAGGAGATGACCAAGTGGTTCCAGGTAGACGGAACCTTTGGAAGACGGAGGAGACGACCAGGTTGTGCCTTGTTGTCAGAGGGAATTACTTAAAGGATGACAGAGGAGAGAACCGTGTTGTGATGCTTGATGACAGGTAGGTGAGATGAATCCATGTCCTCTCCAAGACTGCAGAGCATGCATTTTGGGCTTGCAAATATTTTTATTCAAAAAAAAATAAAATGATTGGCCAAATAGTCATGCCCCGTCAGGAGTCTGAAAAGTGCAACAGCTTTAAACCTGGGCTGATCAGATAAAGATCATGTCGTTATCAGTACTTTAAAAGATTTATTTGTACCATGCATACGTGTATAGATAATGACCTAAGTGGTTCCTTCCTGGACTTGGTATCTTACAATGAAAAAGTTGCAAAGCCAATAAGACCTTGGTGGTTCCTGGATGTTCTAAGTCGTTCGTTGATGACAGGAAGGTGAGATGAATCCATGTCCTCTCCAAGACTGCAGAGCATGCCTTTTGGGATTGCAAATATTTTTATTCAAAAAAAAAAAAAAAAAAATGATTGGCCAAATAGTCATGGCCCGTCAGGAGTCTGAAAAGGGCAACAGCTTTAAACCTGAGCTGATCAGATAAAGATTATGTTGTTATCAGTATTTTAAAAGATTTATTTGTACTATGCATACGTGTATAGATAATGACCTAAGTGGTTCTTTCCTGGACTTGGTATCTTGCAATGAAAAAGTTGCAAAGCCAATAAGACCTTGGTGGTTCCTGGATGTTCTAAGTCGTTCGTTGATGACTAAGTGGCCCCTTGCCGGAGTAAGAAGTTTACATTTCAATGTATAGTACATTATGCATAGTTAAAAACTATCAGTAAATTTATGTTTTTAAAACTGTAAAAACCATATCACGATATAGTAACTTCCCCGAGTTGTGAGTATTCGATTTCAATTTTTATCAATATATTTATTTTGTCCTTATAAATACATTTTTATATAAATTTAAAATAAGATGTCAATGCAGTAGTTTAGTAAAAAGTAATTTCATTTGAATTGTCTTTAAAATTGAAGTCAGATATTTAAATAATAAATTAAAATAGATATTTTGTTTAGACTTCGTAGATATCGTAAATGTAATTATTATCCAAATCATAATATTTTTAATAATAAAGATTATTATAAATTGTATCATGCATCATTAAAAAAACTTTTCCTGATAATTCCTTACTAAAAGTGGGACAGAAATGAATGTTTTTAAACTGGAAGAAATATACATTTTTGTACCAACTAATAAAAATAAATTGCAACAACGTTTTAAATTATTAGGCGGCTAAAAGTTTTATTTCTTTATTTCTAAAGATTTTGAAGGTCTAAATTTTCTTTAAAAAGTTATTTGTTTCTTCGATGTATTAATTCAAGCAGAGAAATGTTTTAATGGAAACATTGCTTGCCGATCATCGAACATCAATTGTTGATCATGTGTGTTAATTTTCGATTATGTATTTTTGTTATTTAATACATGTGGATGAAACTTTCATGAAAAGAAATTTTGGCAATGTGTCTGCTCACTAAACGCTGAATCTTATAAAAATATTTTTCATTATTCTTTTATTATTATTAATTCATGTGAATGATACTTTCATGAGAAAAAAATTTTACTGTTGTGTCTGTTTATTAAATCTACTGAATCTTATAAAAATATTTTCATTTTTGTTTTATTATTCCTAATACATGTGGATGAAACTTTATTGATGAGTAGTACTTTTGCTATTATTACTTTTCATTAAACACACTGAATCTTATAAAAATGTTTTTCATAACTCTTTTATGCTGTATTTTAATGTTTGTGTATTATGTGTACTAACGTTGTTTGATATTATGCAGAAAAATTTTATAATAAAATTTTGGCTTAAGTAACTTCTATGTGTTTTTTTTGAGTTTCAGTTTATATTAATATTATTGATTACATGAATATTAAAATGAATATTAAATGTATTATTGTTCAAATTAAATGTTCATTAATAATTATGTGAATATTAAGAAGTCACAAGCTAAACTCATTATAATTTATTAAAAATACTCATTCATAAAATAATTCATTTAAATTATAATTATTAAATTTCATTATACTGCATATTTTAATCTATATCTTTTTTAATAACTTAAATCAATAAATATATATATATACATATACTTTAAATCATAAAAAATCTATTTAAATTGTTTTGAAAATAAATTAACGGAAGTTATTATTTAAATATAAAAGTAAAAATGATATAAAGTTAATATAAAATAATCATAAATAGGTATTTGAAACTCAACACAAAAGAGAAATTTTTTTATGATGACGTTTAATTACAAATAACGTAGTTATAATAATTGATTAATGTATCCGTTTATATGTCATTTAACTATTATTAACAGGTATGCTTTTCTTTTTAGTCTCACAAAAACTATATTCAAATAAAGTCATAAAAGGATTATGAATAAAAATTCAAATGTAATTCTAGGCTAATGAACTGAAAGGAAATTCTCAAGTTTTCGAGAAAAAAAATTCTGTTTTTAATTTTATATTTTCTATATTCTTATTTCGTAAAACTAATAAAAATACCTCTTAGACAAAAATTCAGATTTCAATACATTACTTTCCTAACATATATTATGTTCCTAAATCCTTTGTGCCAAATAAAATTGCAGGACTTAAAATGTGATTGGGGAAAATTTTAAAGAGAAATAATATCCATATATAATTATTAAAATAACGTAACATAAAAGTTTATTGGAACAAGATTGAGGAAAATAAATCTCAACGATATAAAAATTTATTAATGGTTAATCTACTAAGTTACACAAACACTTTACAAAAGATATAAATAATGACTTTCTTTTTACTGTTTTAAGGTATCATAATTATAAGCTGGACAAATAAGCTCATTTAAAAATGTATCACAAAATTTTAACAAACAAAATTTTTTTTCTTGGGTAATTGCTGTGAAATTAGTAATATTTCAAAAATTTCTTATTTAAAGAATAAAAATTTTATAGCAAACACTTTTTTTTTATTTATACAAAGAAAAGACTCCTGTTGAGAGTCTGCACTACGATTTTTAATTTATTTAGAGATTTAACATATTGAACGTAGTTTTAACGATTTTGAACGTATTTAAAAAAATTTAAGAGATATAAAGATTTTTAACGCATTTCAAAAAATACTACCAATAGAAATATGAAAACTGGTGTTATTGATAAAATTCCTTACTACTACCATTTGATATTCCATAAAACTACCATTATATATTTTTCAAAACTTACAGTCTAGGCCTTTCAAAACATTATAAAAACAATTGTATCAAGTATTATAAAATTTTTATATAGAACTTGTATATATAGAATGTATGCATAGAGAATTTTATGTTAGCGCCTTTCAAGAATTGAATATTTAAGAAAATACAGTTCCCGAGAAACCACATTTCAGTATACAATAGAACCTTATCTATCATTTCAAAGCATTCAATACATTGTTATTTTAACAGTTGAAATAAAAACCCACTAAAGATGTTTGTTGCCCCTGTAACCACAACCCCAAGTCCTGGGGTGATAAGGACCCTCTCTTTATTTTTTCAATGAAATTTCTAAGAACTTTTTGTATTTGTAGATGATACTACCTGGGTGTTCACATAGGAGGCGAAAATTACTGCAAAGAAGGGTGGGAAAGTTTAAATTCCATTCTGACTGGGTGTTGGGGTTTTTCTATCACGTGCTAGCGTTTTAAATCATAATTGAGAATTTTTTTGCTAGTGTTCCCATGGTAAATATTGTATATGTAAAAAAAAAAGGTCGAGAAAGTGCGAAAGAAAACATTGTTAACTTGTGATAAATATTTAGTAAAAAACACATAACTTTTTGTATGTCGAAGAGCATTTCGATGAATAGTCTTTTTAAAATTAAAAAATATCAAATATGATGTAATTTGTATGCATGCAAGATATCGGAATATTGAACCGATTTGTCGTATTGAATAGTAACCATTATGCTTATAACACATTTTCTCAAAATTTTCGAATATAAATATGAACTGCAACATAGATTTTATTAAAATTTGAAAATATTTTGCAATTAAAATGCATAAATACGTCGGAAAAACAAGTGGATATCAAAAAGAGAATAAAAATAATAAATAAATAAGAGGAGAATTAAAATTATTACCTAATTATATTATTGTTTTGAAACTGCTGTTTAAGGGATATATTAAAAAATCTTATATAAAAAAAATTCAAATATTAAGAATAATTTATTTATTTTTTTTGTTAACCGACATTTACTTAAAAGTAGGGATCGAATCGATCCCATGCGTACGTTAGTGTCCTAAAACTGTGTGTGCTGGAGAGTTAAATTAGGGTCCTGACATTTAGGGGTTAGCCATCAATCTATTTAATATTTTTAATAATTTTTTTTTAATCTTAGGTTTGACACCTAATTGTACCAATAGCTTTTGCTTTCTAAATCTCTCCTTACTTTTATAATATCGAATGCAGGCGATCAATTAATTTTAAATCTTTTATTCGTCAATTAATTTTAAATCTTTTATTTTGTTTTGTTTTATATTTTAAATTTTTATCTTTCTAAATTGAAGTGCCTGCGCTTGCTGTAATTTTTAATAAATTGTGAAGAAACTGAAGTTTTCATGATATTTAATACCACATAAAGTACTCGAAATTGGTTCGTACATTGCCCGAACGTCAGTAGGTCAGAAAAGATTGGGGGAGGGGGGGATGGATAACAACAGAAAATGTTAAAGTAAATGAAGAATCTTATACTCATAGAGTAGATGATTAATGGAATCACGAAGTAGCTTCTATAGTATTTTGATCAGTAAAGTCAAAATAAAGAAATTGTAAAAGAAAATATAAAAAATTCTGTTAACTGAATCTGAAAATATAACTAATCTTAAAATATGATTTTTGTTAAACGAATCTATATGTTAATGAGAAATTACATAATTAGTAGGGATTGAATCGACCCCCATGCGTGTATTAGTGTCGTAAAATGGAGTGCTTGCCGAAGGGTTATCTGTCCTGATCTAGTGGTTACCATATCTTTTTTTATATTTTTAATTTTAACGGGCACCTAATTGTACCAATAGCTTTTATTTTCTGAATCTCTGCTTGCTTTTACAATATCAAACTTATGCGAAATTAACCAATTAATTTTAACACTTATTTTTTTCGGGTTTATATTTTAAATTTTTATCTCTCTAAATTAAAGTAACTGCATTTGTCGTAATTTTTAATAAATTTTGGAGATGTTGAGGTTTTCATGATATTTAATACTACACAGATACTCGAAATTGGTACGTCCATTGCCCCAACCCATAAAGGTCACAAAAAGATTAGGAAGGGGGGGGGAGAGGGATAAAACGGCAGAAAGGTGGTAAGGAAAATGAAGAACTCTGCACTCATAGAATAGATGATTAAGGGAATCACAAGGTGGTTTTTATAATGACAATATTTTAATGAATAAAGTCATAATAATAGCAGAAACTCGAAAGGAAAATAAAGGATTCTGCACTCATAGAATGAATAATTAATGGTGGGTTATGGTGGCTTTTATAGTGATAATATTTTTATTAGTAAAGTCAATATAATAGAAGAAAATTGTAAGGAAAATGTAGGATTCTGTAATCATAGAAGGGATAATTAATGAAATCACAAGGTGGTTTTATACATTACATTTTTACTCAATAAATTTTAAATTCTCTATTAATTCTACACTCATAGAATAGATAATTAATGGAATCCCAAAGTGATTTTTATAGTGACAATATTTTGATCAATAAAGTCATAATAATAGCAGAAAATTGTAAGGAAAATACAGGATTCTGCTCTCATACAATACATAATTAATGGATTAAAAGGGCTTTTTATAGTGACAATATTTTGATCCCTATAGCCAAAATAATAGCAAAATTGTAAGGTAAATGAAGATATTGCAATTATAGAATAGATAATTAATGAAATCACAAAGTGGTTTTTATAATGACAATATTTTGATCAGTAAAACCAAAATAATAGCAGAAAAATGTAATGAAAATGAAGGATTCTGCATTCATAAAGTAAATAATTAAGGGAATCCCAAGTTGGTTTTATAGTGACAATATTTTGATTAGTAAAGTCATAATAATAGCAGAAAATTGTAAGAAAAAAGAACGGTGTTGCACTCATAGAATACATAATTAATGAAATCATAAGGTGGCTTTTATACATTACACCTTGCTCAATAAATTTTAAATTCTCGTTTAATGCTACACTCATAAAATAGATAATAAATGAATTACATGGTGGTGTTTATAGTAACATTATTTTGATCAGTAATTTTAAACTAATTTCAGAGAACTGTAAGACAAAATGAAAGATTTTGCACTCATAGAATAGATAATTAATAAAGCCACAATTATTTATAATGACAATATTTTGAACAGTAAAAGTTAATACAATAGCAGAAAATTGTAAGTAAAATGAAGGATTCTGCACTCATAGTATAGATAATTAATGGAATCACTAAGTGGTTCTTATAAGACAATATTCTGATCAGTAAAATCAAAAATAATAACAGAAAATTTTGTGAAGATTTTGAACAGTAAAGTCAAAATATTAGCAGAAAATTGGAATGAAAATGAAGGGTTCTGTACTCACAGAATAGATAATTAATGGAAACACAAATTGGTTTTGATAGTGACTATATCTTGATCAGTAAAATCAATACAATAGCAAAACATTATAAAAAAATGAAACATCTATACAAGAGAAACACTGAAGATAAGCCAACAACAATGTTGCCAAATGAAAAAAGGAAAATCTGTGCATTTATGGAATTACAGAAATCTAGATAACATTTTGTTTTTCATTTTATTAGACTACCAAAAAAGACGGCCCAATATTCTTATTTGAATATCTAATATACATAAAGTAATAAAAACAAACTCAATATTTTATAAGAACAAAAAATCAAATTTACGTAAGGAATCCCTAATAATTATAGTATCGTCTTTTCGTATTTCGGTTTTGTTACATCAAAGAGTTATGTTACATTTGTATCAAATATGAAATAGATTTATTTCTTCAATCAAAAATAATCAATTCATATGAAATGTTATGAAATTTTATTCATAAAGCTACAAAGAACTGCTGTATTATGTAGTATTTGAAACAAACTATTCAGTGTTGCATATTGTCTAAAGAATATATACGTCTATGTATATTTAAAAAATATGGAATAAATATGGATTTCCCATATAATAAGATTTTGAGACGAAGTTTCGATCTGCGATTTTTGAAACTTACTTGGTGATTGTTTAATATAACATTCGCGGAATAAAAAGAACTATTTCAAATTCTTTTTCATAACTCATAGACAATATAAAACTATAACTAAAATAATATAAAACATAAAATATACAGTATATTCGATATAAAACTTCATGCTTCTAAAATGTTAAAAGAATATTTTTTTTCATTCAAGTCTAATTTGAGTGATAATCAAAATTTGGCATAGTGTCAATTCAACTACACTCATGTCCATAAATTAAGGATAATGAAGTTCAAGCAAAGAAAGAGACAGAAGCAAAACAAATTTGACTTATTTGTAAAGTCTATTTATTAAACAAAGGTAAAGAGCAAAAAAGATGCTATATGTTTGACATAATTAATAAAAATTGCGATTTTTACTCCCTTTAGCAAATTTCAAAAAAGAACCTATTTACAAAAAACAGTATAACATGGTTAGTATGATGGTTAATATGGAGTATGTCTCCCGGACGATGCAATACAGGCCTTACAACGCCTAGGCATGCTGAGTATCAAATTATCAATCTGATCTTGGGGAATATTACACCACTCATCAAGCAATGCCCTCCGAAGTTCCGGTTGACAGGTGGGAGGAGGTTGACGGGCTGCAATTCGCCGGCCAAGCATATCCCACACATGGTCTATTGGATTCAAGTCCGGTGAGTATGCTGGCTAATCCATACGAGTGATATCCTCCAATTGAAGGCATTCGTCTACAATGTTTGCACGGTGAGGGCGGGCGTTGTCATCCATAAACAGAAATGCAGCACCCATGGCGCCCCACAGATGTGACAGATGTGGCCTGCCATCATTCGGCGCCCCGAAACAAACGTACATGTTGTTCCAGAATGACATCCCGATAGATGTGGCCTGTCATCGTTACACTCTGATCATGCAGGTCAGTTCTGGAAACAAGAATAATTCCTCCCCAAACGAGCCATCCTGCACCACCGTAACGGTGTCGTTCAGTGGTGTTCTCTCGGTGGTAACGGGTACCTGGCGCTCTCCATATGAAAGTCCGGCGAGAATCAGACTGCAAACTAAACCTGGAGTCGTCGGAAAACATTACACCAGACCACTGTTGCGGTGTCCACAATGCATGCTCTCTACTCCAGGTTAATCGCAGGCGACAGTGATTTGCGGTAAGTGGAACACATCTGACAGGCCTACGAGCATATAGACCAATGTGCCCTAAGCGTCTTTACACGGTCTGCCTTGAAACTGTCGTACCGGCAGCTGAAGAGAGCTGATGAGACAGGTCTGATGCTGTGCTCCGTCTGTTTCTTTTGGCAGTAACAGCTAAATACCGGTCCTCCTTCGGCGTTGTAACTCGGGGGCGACCTGTGCTGTAACATCTACTCACATTACCATCATCTTGGAATCGTTACCAAAGCCTGGAGATGACACTCTGGGCGATTCAAGTTCCTCGGATACTTCCAGCTGGGTACGTCCACATTCCAGTCGTCCGATAATTCTACCACGTAAAAAATCATCCAAATGCTTCCTTTGTGCCATAACTATGCGGTTATTGCACTGAAAGGCTTTTAAAGCGCTTGTGAACAATTTTACCCCTTTGCCACCATTCTTATATACCCCTCTCTTACACTCTCGTCATTGTGACGTACTATCCGCGGCATCTGGTGGTTTCCTGTAATTTGCATATTCTTCTTCAAGATGCGTGTGATAATTCTACAGGTGAAATTTTTTATTTTAGAGTTCAATTTCTGTGTGATTCTGAATTATCCTTAATTTATGGACATGAGTGTATTATCTCTAGATTGTTTTAAAGTATATTATTTATTAATATATGCTAAGTAAAATGATTAAAATAAATAAATTATACATAATCAAAACTCAGCTTTATGATAAGCAGGGTGTTACGAATTTTATTTTAATGAAATTAATTTCTTAAAATTATATCCCGCCAATACTAGCTGTTATAAAAAAAAAAAAATTACCTAGCCAAATATAAGTAGTTAGTTAGGTTGTCTGGGGGAGTTATCCGGGTTTTCTCTCATAGAACTTATAAATGGAAGCAGTCATCCCTAAAAGACCTCCCGTGTCCTGTCCACAATTACCCACCGGTGGGCATTTTGGGGTATTACATAAATGGTACATTACATATTTATACAATATATATGACTTATATATATTAATATAACTTATAAAAGTCGCTTCCGACTCGTGCCATATTATGGGCCGCTAGTGTGTAGGAGGTGACTGGCGCGGTGCTGCTAGGCCCACAGGTTTCGGGTTCCACTTCTGTCTGTGCCATGGATGTTTATAGTGGTTCGGAATTCACCTGAAACTATAGTACCCGATCTAATATGATTGCAGAGCGTAGGGCTGAACAAGCCTACCCCGTAAAAGAAAACATCTTCTGTTTCGGAATCTGTCAGTAAGCAGAGGGCCTTGACGCATCTTGGGGCTATAGCACCATTGAAGAAGAAGTATGTTGCAGGGTTTTAGGTCGAGTCTATGGCTGACATCCATTACATCAATACTTTCAGAAACGGAGAGACTCGATAACGATGGTGACAACTGATGTGAAGCTCCTTCTAATGATAATCAGACTGCCTGTTGGGAGTTTTCTGGACTTTCTCTCGTACAACAAATGCGGGGTAGTCATCCCTAAAAATCCTCCCATGTGCTGTCAACATTACCCACCTGTAGGATTTCGCTATATACATAAGTTGTATACGACTTATATATGTATAAGTCGTATAACACTGGCAGATTTCGAAATAGGAGATGTTTTCTTTTATATATGTATATAAGTCGTGTCCGACTTATGGCATGATATTATGGGCAGCTAGTTTGTTGGAGGCCTTTAGGTCGAATGTATTGCTGACGTCCGTTACAGTTATTACTTTCAAAAACGAGGAGTCTCGATAGTGATAGTGACAATGGATGGTTCCTCCTATCGATAGTCAGTCTGCCTGTTGTTAGTTTTCTGCGATTTATCTCATACAACAAAAAGAAATGCTAGGCGGTCACTACTAAAAGTCCTCCTGTATCTTGTCCTAATTACGTATTGGTGGGCATTTCATGGTATACATAAGCTGTGCGCGATTTATATATATATATATATGTCGTGCCCGACTCATGGTATGCTAGTTTTCTGGGTTTTATACTGTATGTCACTTAAATGTGGTGCAGTTTTCTCAAGCCAGCTGTCAGTGAGCTGTTCGTGACATACATCAGTGGAACACGAGTTCCAACAATGTGAAAATAATTAACATAATTTATTAAGGATTGTATCTACAAATTAAGGGGCAATTTGCTAAACTTCCCTAAGAGGATTCATAGAGGCACTTATTAATCAGAAGTCGATTAAAGGTCCACAGAAAAATGAGACATTTTTAATATTTAACTGATTATCTTCCTCCTTGAAGCTTTAAGATCAAGCAAAGGCAAATCAAATTAGCCAAAATTCTTTATTAACCAATTAACAAGAAGATTGTTCTGCTATTAATTAAATTAAAAGTAATATTTTAAATAACACTAGCAAATATGACCTGATTTTGCCCGGCAACATAAAGATTTATTGTCTGGTGTTGCTTGGCAACATAATATGTTTTTAATTTTGGTAAATTTAATAATGAAAAATTATCAGTGAAAAGTTAAAATTAGCGTTTAACGAATTGTATTTAACATAACGATCAAGGAATAAAAATCGGAATAGAAAATTATAAATAAACCAGCACATTAGAACTTTTGAAACAAACAAAAGATTAATTAAAACATATTATGTCCAATTCACAGTGTCCTGCAGTGAGAACGGACATTCCATGAGTAATTTACTCATGGATGGAGAGAAAGGGGGCAGCTTCTGTTGTAATAGAACACCCATGGGTAGAAGTCTGACTTGGCTCCGTGTCGCTGAAGGTGGGAAGCGCCTTTCGTGAGGATGGGGAATATGTCATAATATGCATTTGCATATTATTTGGGAGAAAACCCCGGAAAAACTCCCAGCAGGTTGTCCGACTAACGAGGCAAGCGGCTGTACACCAAAAACACCATAGATACTCCACATTGTTTGTAATCGTGTCTACAACAAAGCCTCCGGCGGGTTGAACTCCCTTCCTAATGCACACAAGCAACGCGTTGTTGTTATTGAGCCACGAGTCAAGCATATAAAGTATCTAAAAAAGTATATATAATAAAAGAGGTTTGAGGAGGCTATGCGAATGTTTTCATAAAATAAATATTTTCTGCAATCCCAAGCAATTTTTTTTTTTTAATACACTTTCCAAAACATTTACTGAATTTTATTGACGATAAATTATATTTTATTCACCAATATAGCTAATATAATAAATAACAATATTAATTGCTAATATACTAAATTAAACTTTCAAATATTTATTTGTTTGAATTGCTAGCCTCTTTGCTGGTTCAGGTATCTAATGCACAAACGAAATCAAGGTGCTACACTGAGGAGGCTACAACACAAAAACCTTTAATCACACAAAAACCTCTTCCAATCGGCTTATGACCAGAAATCCCTCCTGGCACCTCTGAGGGAGATCTTTCCCTCCCACTTAAAAATAATGATCTTCGCAGAGGAGGACGAATGCTTAAATGAGGTTCGCTTTAAGGACAGTTGGCAATTTAAAGGGATCCATTTGCTACGCAAGGATATCAGGACAAGTCCGATGCTCAACTCATTATCTTAATGAACCTCCTTCGCAAGAAGGATATATTCCACCTTGATTCCTATTTAGTTTTCGATGGAATTGGAAAAGGTTTCTCTGTAGTAGATCCGTTTGCATCGCAATCGGAATTAAATTTTCTCCCAGAGAAATCCATCCTAAAGGGAAGAGTCATATTTATATGGGGATTCAGATGTATTATTTTTTTATTCCTTGAAGGAGGGGGACTTTAAAATTTTTTAACTTTTAAGTTGTTTTTTTTTAAATTTGATTAAATGGATTTTAAAATGCTAAACACTTGTCTTTGTTTTCAAAGATATATATATATATATATATTCGTTTTATTTTAAATATAAGATAAACTGATTCATATATATGGATAAACTGATTACTGATTCATATATATGGATAATCTAATTATTGATTCATATATATATATGAATTAACTGATTATTGATACATATATATGGATTAACAGATTACTGATTCATATATATGGATAAACTGATTACAGATATATGGATAAACTGGTTACTGATTCATATAGATGGATAAACTGATTACTGATTCATATAGATGGATTAACTGATTATTGATTCATATATATGGATTAACTGGTTACTGATTCATATATATGGGTTGACTGACTACTGATTTTTAACTGGTTAAAGCAAGACACGATTAACCTCATTGCTACGGTAGCGGATTTAAAAATGCCGTAAATCATATAGACTTATATACCCTTTACGTGGTACGAACTGAGTTAACGTGCAGGAGGAACTAGGTTTGATTTCGTTTGTGGTGTCTGTAGAAAAAAAAATAGTAGGTAGGTAGTCTGTAGGAAACGAAAAGACTAGGTGGCGATTGTGAAAACGCATGTAATGCTTCTCGTTCTGATAATCAGAATGCCTGGTCGGAGTTTTTATGAGTTTACTCAAGTGGCCTGTAAAATCGGTGAAAGTTGGGCAATGGCCCATTGGCATCTGTCCTATTTAAATGTTTTCTTGTATCTCTTTGAGCGGCCTGATGGCCAATTGGTTGGCTCTCTGGCCTTTGATATCACATGCTTCAGGTTTGAATCCTGGCGGTGGCATGAATGTTTGTTAGTGGTTCGAAATCCAAATAGAACTGTAGGTCACGCTCTAATTAACCTGGAGTGCGCACATAATGACCATAGAGCGACAAACCCAACCAAATCTTTTTTTTCATTGCCGCAACAGCCCCATGGTCGACCAAAGCCGTCTGCCTACTGGCTTTGGTCAACCATGAGATATGAGATGCTTTTACATGTGATGTTAAAGACATGATATGTTTTATTTTTAAGGGTAGGGTGTCAGCCCTACCCCCAATACTCCCATTAGACCGGGACCTAAGGTTTAAAGTGAATTCCGAACCACTACAAACGTCCATTGTCCTCCAGGGCTCGAAGCCTATAGCATCGAGAGCTAGTCACCTTGGTCATCAGAACCATTATAATGTTTTACTAGCTCCTAATTCAATTGTTTGACAAATTTTTTTAAAAATATTTCCTAATTTTTACTTTAGAACTATCCATCAAAAATATTATCATAATTAAAAGAGGAATTTCATTTAACCTTCAACTTCAAATCCATATTACCAATTACACTCATCTTTATAAACTTATTTTAAAACCTCTCTATCCCTAAACCACATAAAAATGTGTTAACCTCTCCATTGTGATTAATTTACTATCTAACACAATGCAATCACTCTCATTCTTACAAACGTGCAAATAGTTTAATTTATTCGTAGTTACCTAAAATTTAAATTATTAAATAAATTTTCTTTATTTTAAATTTTATTTTTTAATCTACATAATTTTATCAAAAATAGTGCTTTTTTTTTTGCTGACTCGTGGTTCAGTGTGCACCGCTGGTGACCACTAGGGCTGAGGTTCATACCACTGGCGACTTCGTTGTAGATACTGTTTCAAAATCGAGGAGACTTGGTGATGTTTGGAAAGTTCAGCATCTTGCCTCATTAGTCCGACTACCTGATGGGAGTTTTCTGGGGGTTTTTTCCCACCGATAGTTACCCTAAAATTTCTCAGCGAAGGCCCTGCCCTCCTTCTTGGGCGTCAAGGAAACAAGTCAGACTTCTACTTACGGGTACTCCATCACAACAGAAGCTGCCCTCCCTTTTCCTCCTTCCGTGAAATCACACGCCTGATTTATGGCTCAGTGGCATGGTGAGCAATAGGTCTAGGGTTCAATCCGCTGGCGGCTTTGTTGTACACACTGTTTCTCGATGGCGTTTGTGGTGTTCAGCATCTTGCCTCGTTAGTCAGACTACCTAGTAGGAGTTGTCCGGGTTTCTCCCATACGATATGCAAGTGCGTAGTATATCCCCTGAAAGTCCTCCCGGAGGGTACTGCCCTCCTTCAACGACAGAGCAGAATTCAGACTTCTAACTACGGGTGACCCATCATAACAGAAACTGTCCCCCCTCTTCCCTCCTTCCATGAGGGGTCATGGACATGGTCTAGATCAGAAATGGCCAACCCAAATGATCTTGCGGGCCACTTTGGAAATGCATCATAACTCCGCGGGCCGCATATAAAATTACATATCCCCATAATAGTTTTATACCAACTATAGACATTTTGTGAGTGAAAAATTGAAACGTATTGAGTTATTATTATTATTACTTGTAAAGATAGATAATATAATAATAACGATACTAAACGCACATTGTAAAAAATATATAACATTAAAAATGAAATATAAGAAATATGTAAATATTTTATAAACGAAATAAAAAAAAAAAAAAATGAAATCATTAAAAATATTTATTTTACCAGTGCGATATTTGTTTCTCCACTATTTGTTTCACTTAGCTTTTGCAAATCGATCTCAATTTGGTTCGTGGAATATAATAAGTTCATGAGTTCGCAGAATATAATTTAATGAGTTCCTTGAATATAATTTAATGCAGTTCCCAAATATAATTTGATTATTTTGCGAACTCATAACTGTAAACAGGCAGTATTTGTCATATATTTGCAAGAATATTATTTTAAAATCAAAGTTTTAAATTTTTCCTCATCATTTCGATAGTCAATTTTTGAATATAGGATGCACACATAATGTATTTTTTAATACATTGGTTTTCACTACTTTGGCCATTATAAAATAAATATATTTTGTTAAAGTGTGATAAATCTCGTGGCGGGGAAAATGTTCAAGGCGGGCCGCGGGTTGGCCACCCCTGGTCTACATGTTGCTGTCTACCAAGTGGGATAAGAAACAACAATTTTTTTTGTTATTAAATTCTTAATATTTATATTTCTCCGTATGACCATGTATCATAGAAATAAAGTTACATGCATGAAGAAACAAATTATTGCCCTTCTTCTAATCGAAATTGTTTAAATCAATAGTTTAAGTTAACAAAAAAAATATATTAAAAATTTTTTTATTAAAATCATTTTTATAACACAAATATTTCATTAAACCTTCCACCTCAAAATCTTTATAACCAACCGGACGCTTTGTTTCAACTCATTTAAAAACATTATAATTTCAAAATTTTAAAATGCATTAACCTTTCCATTTTGATTACTTTATTATCCCTTTCTTTTATCATTCTTATAACTGTGTAAATATTTTAATTTATTAGAAAACTTAATAATTATCTAAAGTTTAAACAATTAATTGCATTTCTTTTTTATTATGAAATTTTTTTTTATCTAATAAATTTTTTTGCCCGACTAGTATCTCAGTGACAACGTGCGTCGCTGGTGAACAGTTCAGTCCACTGGCGACTATGTTGTAGACAATGTTTCAAAAAACGAGAAGACTCGATGGAGGTTGTGATGTTCAGCATCTTGCCTCGTTTGTCGAATTACCTGATGGGTGTTTACTGGGTTTTATCCCATACGATACTCAAATACTGGGTAGTTTCTCCTAAAAGTAATCAGGAAGGCATTGCCCTCCTTCTTTTTCAGCATCATGGAACCAAATCAGACTTCCACCTACGGGTAATCCATCACAACTTGCTGTATATAATATGTATAGTTGTATATGAAACTCATATCAATACTTAAATAAAACGTATAATATGTTGGACTTAACCTACCAAAATTAATGAATAGGGAGAAATCACTGCATCTCCAGCAAATCTCCAGACCTCTTTTTACCATCTTTTTAAATTATATTTATATAATTTTGACTTGAATAACAATAAAATTCTATTCGATATCATTGCATAGATAGAAAGTATAAAAGCCATAGAAAACTATATTTAATATATTTATTGTTTTTTGCACTATACAGACATAAAACCTATATCAAGTTTTTATTATGTATAGTTGTATATTATATGTATAGTTGTAGATCAATTTATATTATATGTATCAAACATATATAAATACTTAAATAATGTATATGAATAATGTATATGAAAAGTATATTAGCTGTATAAGTATAGTTGCATATCAAACATATATAAATAATTAAATAAAACATATATCAAGTTGTATATGAAAAGTATATTAGCTGTATAAGTATAGTTGTTTGTCAAAGTATAACAGCTGTATATTTTATAAATATAATTGTGTAAAAAGTATAGCATTTGTATATTATATGTATAATTATATCAAACGTATATCAAGTTAGTTGTATATTATGTACAGTCATCAAGTTATCAAGTATAGTATATTATGTATATGAAAAGTATATCAGTATATTATATGTATAATTGTATATCAAAATTATATCCGTTGTATATTATATGTAAAGTTATATACCAATACTTAAATATAACATATATCAAGTTGGTCTTAATCTACCAAAATTAATGTATAGACTAAAATTAATGTATAATATCACTGCATCTATCCGAATTTCCAGTCCCTTTCTACTATTCTTTTAAATTATATTTTTATAATTTTGGTGGCTGGTGTAAAAACAACAAAACTCTATTCAATACCATTACATAGATAGAAAGTATAAAAGCCGCAGAAAAATCCCATCTTTACATACGAACAGCCGCAGAAAAATCTATCCAATACCGAATCTTGTGCAACTATTTCTCCCATTCGGACAAAAGCGGAGAGTCGGGGTATTGTGTTTCGCAATCTTTCTCCATCCTCGCTCCTGCTCAGCGCCCCAAGTCAAACAACCTACCATCGAGTCGTCTGAAGTGTAGGGCATGAGTGTGTGCGCCCCTTTTCATTCGGCAGGGGCTTGTAAAGCGCGGGGCGTAGCGTTACAGACTTCAAGAGTGGAGTTAGCTGAGTCCGCTAAAACCCATGGCGGTGTCACGTGGCGAAATCCATTTCCGAAAAAGAGAAAAGGGCGGTTTTCGAAAGGATGGGGTTTATTGAGATGTTTGTTCAGTTTTAGGGAGGGAGGTTTGGGGAGGGGTGAGGTTCTATTGTGCAGGATGGGAAGGTAATCACAATGGAGAGGTTAATGCATTTGAAGAGGTTTTTGGGGGATGGTGAGGTTTTTAAATTAGTTGATAAATAGTGTCTGGTTGGTTATGAAGATTTTGAAGTTGAATATTTTTATCATAAGCAAAATAAAATAATAATTAACAGTTTTTAAAATCGTTAAACAATTGAATTAAAATATTTTGATTAGAAACAAGAAATGTAAAAAATTTTTTTGAAGTCAATTCCTACTTTTTTTCACACTATATTGCAGAAAGTCTTTTATAAATAATTTTCATTCCATTTTTTAAGTTTATCTGGTGTCATCTATTGGTAGATATATGCAACTTAAATCTAAAAAAAAAACTAAAATGAATTAATTATATTTATTACTAAATTAATATTTGAAAAAACTGTATTAATATCAAGTGTCATCATTACAAGTTAAAAAAAAATGTATTTGAACTTGAGTGGATGAATAAAAGTATTTATGAACGATTGAAAATTTGAACAAGATATATATATAGGGAGAGTGTGAGCTAACAGAAGGAATTGAAAAGATAATGATTCCTTTTCTTGATGCCTGTAACTTTACTACTATAATAGCCGATCATACGGAGGAATATAAATATAAAGAATCTAATAACAAAAAGTCTGTTGTTTCTTATTCCCTCTTGGTCGACACAACATCTAGATCAAATCCATAAATCAGTGCTCATGGTAGGAGGGAGGGAGTGGGGCAGATTCTGTTGATTGATGGAACACCGTGTAGGTAAAAATCTGACTTGGCTTCGTGTCTGAAGAAGGAGGGCAGTGCCTTCCGGTAGGAGTTTAGGAGCAACTACCCCGTATTTGAGTATCATATGGGAGAAAACCCGGAAAAACTCCCCCAGAAAGTCCGACTCACGAGGCAAAATGCTGAACATCCCAAAGCCATTGAATCTCCTTTGTTTTTCAAACATTGTCTACAACAAAGCCACCAGCGAATTAAAACCCCAATGCTCACCATCGGCGCACGTTACCACTGAGCCACGAATCGGGCATATAAAATCAAGTTGTTCAATGTAACAGTTTCATTCAAGATAAACAACTATAGAATTTGTATTGAAATTATTTTGCTAATAAAATTTGATACATCCTTTTATAATGGTTAATTTGACCTGATAAAAAGCACATGTTTTTTTTTTGATTGTTTTTAATACAATTAATTTACATGGATTTTATTTTATGGTTGAAAATATTCTGAAAAAGACTTCTTATTCTTCATTAGCGCAGCAGCCCCATGGTGGCCGAAGTCAATCTGCCATTTTGAGACAGGAAATGTTATTTTAGAATAATGTGGTCAGTCAATAATGTGGATTCGAATCACTACAAACAGCTATGGCATCGCCGGCACTTGAACGAAACCTGTGGCACCAGTGTCAGAGCGCTAGTCACTGGCTATCAGGCGTCTATGCTCTACAATCTATTAATAAAAGTGGTATGTTGCCTTTCACTAATTGACAAAAATATATGGAAAACCTAAAATTAACGTGGAAAAAAAATTAGCGCTGTGAATTATCTCTGATTAAAAAGCATGATCTGTAAGTTTTTTATGTAGGAAACAATTTCCTGAATACCGCGTTATTCATCATTATCCTATATCTGGTCTGGTCCTCATTATCCTATATCTGATCTGGTCCTCATTATCCTATATCTGGTCTGGTCATCATTATCCTATATCTGGTCTGGTCATCATTATCCTATATCTGGTCTGGTCCTCATTATCCTATATCTGGTCTGGTCATCATTATCCTATATCTGGTCTGGTCCTCATTATCCTATACCTGGTCTGGTCATCATTACCTTATATCTGGTCTGGTCATCATTATCCTATATCTGGTCTGGTCATCATTATCCTATATCTGGTCTGGTCATCATTATCCCTATATCTGGTCTGGTCCTCATTATCCTATACCTGGTCTGGTCATCATTACCTTATATCTGGTCTGGTCTGGTCCTCATTATCCTATATCTGATCTGGTCATCATTATCCTATATCTGGTCTGGTCATCATTATCCTATATCTGGTCTGGTCATCATTATCCTATATCTGGTCTGGTCATCATTATCCTATATCTGGTCTGGTCATCATTATCCTATATCTGGTCTGGTCATCATTATCCTATACCTGGTCCGGTCATCATTACCTTATATCTGGTCTGGTCATCATTATCCTATATCTGGTCTGGTCATCATTATCCTATATCTGGTCTGGTCATCATTATCCCTATATCTGGTCTGGTCCTCATTATCCTATATCTCTGGTCATCATTATCCTATATCTGGTCTGGTCATCATTATCCTATATCTGGTCTGGTCCTCATTATCCTATATCTGGTCTGGTCCTCATTATCCTATATCTGGTCTGGTCATCATTACTTTATATCTGGTCGGGTCATCATTATCCAATATCTGGCCTGGTCATCATTACCTTATATCTGGTCTGGTCCTCATTATCCTATATCTGGGTCTGGTCATCATTATCCTATATCTGGTCTGATCATCATTATCCTATATCTGGTCTGGTCATCATTATCCTATATCTGGTCTGGTCATCATTATCCTATATCATTGTCCTATATTTGGTTTTATCATCATTCACTAAAAGTATTTGACTTCATGATAAACAATAATATTGGTTAGCAACGATATTTTGCTGGCCAACTTAATAAAATTCTAATATTTTCGAATAATCTTACAACCTTGCATACAACGTCTTGCACGTGAAAGAGATTAAACAATTTTAAGGTAACGAAAATAATTACTTCTGCAATTAATTTCAAATCTATCTGAATTAAAGACTTAGTTGTGCTAGACAAATACTTAAGAAATAAGTGCTCTTTCGTGTATTTCAACTGTTCGCTTGTTATCCGATCAGGAGACTGCTTCTTAACCCAATGCAGAGTTCGGGTTGAGTCAGTACCTTGCCTGACTGGAACATGATTTCCAATATGAGTACAAGTAGAGACGATGGGGGTACGTCTCGACTCTGTGACTATATAAACCTCAAGAGAGGGAGGGAGCTCATCTTTTAGGGACTTGAGGATTTAAAGATAGGAGATTGGTTACTTATATGTTAGTCAGTTGTGAATGGTTTGCAAGATATTTAATTTGAATTGGATCCATATGTAAGTTTTCTTACTCCTAAGTAATACCGATCCAGACAGTACTTTACTAAACCCTTTTCATCTCTCTCTCTATATATATGTGCATATAAATACGGATTCGAGATCAACGGATTCGAGATTCGGATAAATAAATATACAGATTCGAGTCAGGATATTGTGGATATTGTAGTAGTGCCGTTGATATCGTAGTGGTATGGGATCCCCCTTTAAACCGTAGGTCCCAGCCTAAATGACTGTTGGGAGTAGGTAAGAGAGCTCTACCCTGTACAATGAAACCATCTCCTGTCCCGAAATCTACCAGTAAGCAGACGGCCTTGGCCCACCATGGGCTACAGTTCCAAAAAGTTAGTTATAAAAAAATGTCATTCTAAAAGGGGTCTATGCATTAGTAAGAGTGGACTGCTATCTTTGTCTTACTGACAAAAAGTATCTGTGGATAAAAAAAAGTGTCTAGTTAAGAATTTCTGATTAAAAAAAAAAAAAAAAATAAACTTTGAGTTTTCTGTATGGGAAACAGCTCCGTAATATCACCCTATTCATTATTATACTTCATCGGATCTTTAGTTTTATCATCATTCACTAAAGTACTTGACTTCATGGTAAACCAAAATATTGATTGGCAAGAGGATTTAGCCAACTTAATAAAATTCGAATATTTTCGAATTATTTTACATCCTTGCATACAACACCCTGCACGTGAATAGATTAAAGAACTTAAAGATACCAAAATAATTAATTCGGCAATTAATTTCGAATCTATCTGAATTAAAGACTTAGCTGTGCTGGACAAATGCATAAGAGATAAGTGCACTTTCGTGTATTTCAACTCTTCGCTTGTTATCCGATCAGGAGACTGCTTCTTAATGCAGAGTTCAGGTTGAGTCTGTACCTTGCCAGACTAGAACATGGTATGAGTACAAGTAGAGACGATGGGAGTACTGTGTGACTATGTAAACCTCAAGAGAGGGAGGGAGCTCATCTTTTAGGGACTTGAGGATTTAAAGATAGGAGATTGGTTACTTATGTTAGTCAGTTGTGAATGTTTTGCAGGATATTTAGTGTGAATTGATACGTAAGGAAATTTTCACATTCAGGTAGGTTTTAACACCATATTCTCATACCCTCTTCTCTCTCTCTCTCTCTCTACACACACACACACACACACACACACACACACACACACACACATACATACACACACACACACATATATATATATTAGTCCCGAGTGATAAGAATTGGAGCCTGATGGCCAAGTGACAAGCCTCAGTGCCACAGATTTCATTTGGGTCTCGGCTGTGCCATGGGTGTTTGTAGGGCTCCAGAATCCCCCTTTAAACCATAGGTTCCGGTCAATATGACTGTAGAGCGTGCGGCTGACAACACTACCGCGTAAAAAAATCTCATGTTTCACAATCTTTCAGTGAGCAGACAGCCTTGGTCCACCATGGCGCTGTTGCATCGATGGTGATGACGATATATATATATATATATATATATATATGAGATCTGATGTCTGAGTGTCTAGCGCTCTGGTACTAGGTACCACCGGTTTGGGGTTCCACTCCCCTACAGTGCTATGGATGTTTGTAGTGGTTCGTAATTCACTTTAAATCGTAATAGGATCGTAGAGCGTTGTTGGGGTAATGTTATTTGCGTTCGTGGCATACCTTCAAGCTACACGCCCACCGTTGAGCTATTGGTCAATAAGGATTTGGTTTGTCGCTCTACGGTCATTTTTGCATACTTTAGGGTTATAAGACCGGTACCTACTGTTTAACGTGGGTTACGAATCACTGACAAACATCCATGCCCCTGCCAGGATTCGAACCTAAAGCCTGTAGCACCTAAGGTCACAGCGCTAGCCAATTTACCAATGAAGAAAAGGATAAGAATTAATTGTTAAAATAGTCACTCTTTACGAATTGTACCCAAAAATTTATTTATTTACATTAAATTATTTACAAAACTTAATTTAAAAAAAAAAATAATTTATTTACATAAAAATAAATTAAATAAATAAAATTTAATTATTAAAAAAAAAATTATGTTATTAAACTTAAATTAAATTAATAAACAATTAATTAAATTAAATTATTTTATAAATTTCGAAAAAATAATTTATTTCGTAATTTATTTAATTTAATTGCCTCCCTTAAAAGGGGACATTCAGGCACTTGAGATTAGGGGTCGATCAAAAATATCAGACATTTCTGTTAGAGCAATATTTAATACAGCATTAGCTTTATCTTCATTTTGGAAGAATAAGTTTATGAAGAGAGTTACAAATTTCAATACAATTATTTATAAAATGTTAATTTTTTTGTACCAGTTAAGTACAAAATTTTGTATTCACCTATAAATAGAAAGATCATTACTATCATTAAATAAATTAATTGCTATATTTTATACATCATTAACAGGTATAACTTGGTCTATAATGGCAACACAAAATGAAACATATTTGGTAAAACTTATTAGGAAATAATATCGGCAAAAAGTATAAATTATCGTTTTGCAATGTCATAAAGGAAAAAATCATTCTAATAACTTTTTATAATTTAAAATAATTTTGAAACAAAAAAAAAAATATTCATTTGCATCATAATATTGATAAAATAGTGATAAAAATATTTATTAAATATTTTATGCATCACTAGCAGATATAATTTGGACTAAGATATAAGCTGACAACACAAAATAAAGGCATTTAGTTTTGGTAAATTTTAGTCGGAAATAATATCAGCAAAAAGTGTAAATTATTATTTGATAAATCGTAAAGGAAATAATTATTCTAAATAACTATTTATAATTAAAATTAATTTTTGAAACAAAAAAATAATTACATCAAAGTATTGATAAAATGATGATAAAATATTTATTAAGTATTTTATACATCACTAGCAGGTTCAACGTAGCCTATTGTGACAAAAATAAAAATAAAACATATTTAGTTTTGGTAAATTTTATTAGGAAATAAAATTGGCAAAAGTGTAAAATTTTCGTTTGGCAAATCATAAAGGAAAAAATTATTCTGAATCACTATTTATAATTAAAATAATTTAATTTTTTAATTTTTTTGGCCTTTTTAATTTCGTAAAAATTAAAAAAAAAAAAAAAAAAAATAAGAAAATTATTTACAAAGCTATCATGCCCGCCAAAGTGGCACCAGCAACAAACTAAGGTATCTGTTGAATTCGAAATAAATTGTTGATTTTTTTTTTGTGATATTTTTTGTGATATTTTTTGTAATATTTTTGTGATATTTTTTTTGTGATTGTGATTGTGATATTTTGATTGTGAATTGATTGTGTGATATTTTTTTTGTTGTGTGATATTTTTATTGTGATATTTTTTTTTTTTTTGTGATTTACGACTAAACACTAGATGAAAAACACCAGGAATATTTGCATGCTTTTTCCATTATAATAAGAGCAGTTATATGAATTAATATTCATGAATTATGAATTAATTATATGAATAGTAATATTATGAATAGTAATATTATGAATAGTAATATTATGAATAGTAATATTATGAATAGTAACACATATTTTTAGGATTATTTGCATATATTTTCATGAACATTTGTATTTATTTTTTATATGTATTTGCATACTTTTTCATAAATATTTGTATTTTTTTCATGAATATTCGCATATATTTTCCTACATTTTCAAGAATATTTGTATTCTTTCTTCATTATAATATGAGTAGTTATATGAATATTACATGAATAGTTGCATATATTTTATGACTATCTGCATGTATTGAAAAAACATTTGTATTTATTTTTCATAAATATTTGTATTCATTTATCATGAATATTTTCATAATTTTTTCATGTATATTTTTATACATTTTCAGAAATATTTGCATTCGTTTTCCATTATAGTATGAATAATTACATGAATATTAATGAATAGTGGCATATATTTTTATGATTATTTACATATACTTTCATAAACACTTGTATTTATTTTTTATAAATATTTGCATACTTTTCATGATTATTTGTATTCTTTTTTTCACTATCCTTTGTGTATGTCTTTTAATTTGTATCCTTTTATCATGAATATTTGCACATTTTTCATGAATATTTTTATTCTTTTATCATGAATATTTGCATACATTTTTGATGAATATTTGTATTCTTTTTATCATGAATATTTTATTCTTTCAACATGGATATTTTATTCTTTTATCATGAATATTTGCATGCATTTTCATGTATATTTGCATACATTTTCAGAATATTTTTATACAATTTCATATACATTTGCATACTTTTCGTGAATATTTGTATTTTTTTCATAAATATTTTATACTTTTATCATAAATATTTGTATTAGTTTTCATAAATATTTGTATTCTTTTACGAATATTTGCATACTTTTTCATGAATATTTGTATTCATTTTCATAAGTACTTCCACACTTTTCAGAAATTTTTGCGTACTATAAATCCACTCATATTTAACGTTGCACTTACCAACGGTAAGGATTTATATTCTAAAACTTTTCAAGTAAAACATGCAAAATTTACAAAAATACTGCCTTCACCTTAAACAGGCAAGAAAAAACATAAATAAATCTCAAACCATTTGTCCTGTCTTTCTGCAACGACACTGATTTTCCATTTCCGATTTCTAATCAGTTTTTCCCCATGCTTCAAACCCCTCCCCAACACCTACCTGATTAATAATTCGTCACACCCGCACCATATATCTGAAGATCTCCCCCTATCTCTTCTTTTCCTCAAAATATATCAATACAATCCAAACGTTCCCTTTAAAATTATTTAATTTTCAGGAATAATTGCATTCTTTTTTTCATTATAATATGAGTAGTTATATCAATATTACAGGAATAGATACAAAATATTTTTATGATTGTTTGCATATATATTTTCATGAATAATTGTATTTGTTTTTCATAAATATTTGTATTTCATCATGAATATTTACATACTTGAGATGAATATTTGCATAAATTTTCATGTATATTTGTATTCTTTTTTTTTCTTAAATATTTTATTCATTCTTTAGAAATATTTGTATTCTTTTATCATAAATATTTTATTCATTTTTCATAAATATTTGTATTCTTTTTATCACGAATATTTGCATACATTTCATGTATATTTGTATTCTTTTTCTCTTAAATATTTAATTCATTTTTTAGAAATATTTGTATTTTTTTTTTTATCATAAATATTTTATTCATTTTCATAAATATTTGTATTCTTTTATCACGAATATCTGCATACATTTCAACAATATTTGTATTATTTTTTTCATAAATATTTGCATACTTTTCAAGAATTTTTGCTTACCATAAATTCATTCATATTTTTATAAAGTAAGGATTTATATTGTACAACTTTTTCAAGCAAAACTATTGCAAGATATACTGTTTCACCTTAAACAGACAAGAAAAAAACATAAATAAATCTCAAACCATTTGTCCCTTTCTTCTGCAACGACACTGATTTTCCATTTCCGATTTCTAATTAGTTCTCCCCCCGTGCTTCCTTTCCCTCTCCCCAACACCTAACTGATTAATAATTCGTCACACCCTCACCATAAATCTGAAGATCTCCCCCTATCTCTTCTTTTCTCAAAACATATCAAGACAATTCAAACGTTCCCTTTAAAAAATTATTTAATTTTCAGGAATATTTTTATTCTTTTTTCATTTTAATATGAGTAGTTATTTGAATATTACATAAATATTTACATATATTTTTATGATTAATTGGAAATATTTTTATGAACATTTGTATTTATTTTTCTAAATATTTGCAACATTTCATAAAACTTTGCATTCCTTTTTTTCATAAATATTTGTATTTTTTATTATGAATATGCATACATTTTTATGTATATTTTCAGGAATGTTTGCATTCTTTTTTTCATTATAATATGAGTAGTTATATGAATTTTTACATGAATATTTACATATATTTTGCATGATTATTTGTGCAGATTTTCATGAATATTTGCATTCTTTTTGCTTAATTTGTTTACTTTTATCATGAAAATGTGCATGCTTTTCATGAATATTTTCATATATTTTCAGAATATTTGCATACCTTTTCATGAATAATTATATTCTTTTTTATAATTATTTGTATTCTTTTATTATGAATGTTTGCGTACTTTTCATGAATCTTTGCATTCTTTTTTTCATAAATATTTGCATACATATCATAAATACTTGTATTCTTTTCATACATATTTGCACACTTTTCAGAAATTTTATGTACTATAAATCCCTTCATATTTTATTTTTGCTTATAAACGGTAAGAATTTATATTCTAAAACTTTTTCTAGGAAAACTAGTGCAAGATATACAGCTTCACCTTAAATAGACAAGAAAAAAAACATAAATAAATCTCAAACCATTTGTCCTGTCTTTCTGCAACGACACTGATTTTCCATTTCCGATTTCTAATCAGTTTTTCCCCCATGCTTCAAACCCCTCTCCCCAACACCTACCTGATTAATAATTCGTCACACCCTCACCATAAATCTGAAGATCTCCCCTATCTCTTCTTTTCTCAAAAAAATATCAATACAATCCAAACGTTCCCTTTAAAAATTATTTCCAACCCCACCAGAAGAAGACAATAAATTCAAATCAAAATGTCGCGTCTATTTACCATCCCCACCCTTCCAAAAAGCCCGTCACCCTGGATAAAAAATAAAATCGCTTTGAAAAAAAAAAGAACTGAAATAGAACGTGGCATATACCCCACCACCCCTACACCCCCAATACTTTCAAGGACCCCAATGCGTTCTTATTTGCATAAAGCGTTCCATTCCTCTCTATCTCTTCACCGAATCGTCTGCAATAAATAGAAGAAAAAAGCATATTTATGAAAACGATATGGGATAGGAAGGAAGGAAGGGGGCAAAGGGGTGGATTAAAGCAAAATTCGAACGACAGGGAGCTAGCTGCACCAGCAAAGGGAAATAAATTCTTCTGAAGTCGAAATGAAAAATAAATAAAGAAGTAAAATAATAATAATAATAAAATAAAATAAAAAAAAAAAAATAACCGAGAAGAAAATCTTTTTATTTACTTAGGAAGAACTTGGGGCGCCCCCTTGCCCCCTCTGCCTCCCTGATTGCTTTTCGGTGCCCCATCTCCGAAATGACTTCAGCCCCAGCAAGTATTATTCATGGTGATTCCTCGGGCGCTATTAAAGGTATCCAGATGGTTTCTTTTGTGTAAATGAAGCGCCCTGGTTTTAAGAATAGCAGGAGTGTATTGACTCTCCTATATATATATATATATATGCCAGGGCGGCGTAAGAAGGTGAAATGAAAGACGCCTCAGTATTTCAAAACAGGCGCAGATTTACAGGATTTTCGCTTCACATTGTTAGTGAAATGAAGCTTAAAGACGAGAACCTAAGAATAAATTTCTATAGTATTCTATATGCTTCTGTAGTACACTGAATTCGAAGAAGGGGAGTTTTTTTGAAGGAAAATTGATATTAAAGGCCTTAGAAAGTTGAAAAATATACATACATATGAAATATTATAAGTCAAATAAACTCCGAAGTCAGTTTTTTTTTAAGTCTCAGGAAAGACCAATTATTTCAATTCTACATCGCTTATCTTCGAGGAATCTTATCCAAAATTATTCTTCGAATTCTTACGAATTTACCCAGATGATTTGAATCTAAATTCTTTGGTTAAATTGGAGCTCAATAGGCATATGTATAAATTCATGACTGATTCATGAGAAATTCATTCATGATTCGAAGTTAGTTTTTGCGGTGTTCAAAAAGACCAATTATTTCAGTTCTACATTGCTTATCTTTAGAAATGCTATCCACAATTATTCTCCGAATTCTTACAAAATTATACAGTTGGTTTGAAACTAAATCGTCGGATTAAATTGGAGTTCAAAAGGCACATAAGCATATGAATATATTCATGAATCGCATAAAAATATTTATGAAATATTATAAGTCAAATAAACTTCGAAGTGTTCGAAAACAATTATTTCAGTTCTACATCGCTAATCTTTAAGGATACTATCCGTACTTATTCTTCAAATTTTTATAAATTTATATAGAATTATTGAAACATACAGGGTTTAAATTATTCGAAGACATATAAGTAATCATACGATAAATTCATACATACATATGACCAATGAACTCAAATTATTTAAAAATACTATTCCTACTTATTCTCAAATTTTTATAAATTTATACAGATGGTTTGAAGCTAATTGCTGGATTTAAATTGATTTTCAGAGGCTTATAATCATATGAATAAATAAATTCATATGAAAAAAAAATTGATTCACATGAATTAAATATTTATTATGAAACTCAAATTAACTCAAATTATTTCACTTCTACATCGCTTATCTTTATAAATACTATCCAAAATTGTTCTTCGACTTCTTACAAGTTTATCCTGATGATTTGAAAATAAATGCTTCAGTTAAATTGGAGTTCAGAGATATATGAATAAATTCATGACTCACGTAAAAAAGCATATGAAATATTATAAGCCGTATTCAAATTTATTTTTCAACTCTTCGAAAATACCAATTATTTCAATTCTACATCGTGGTCTAAGGCCATCTGTCTACTGGCTGATTCCGAAACAGAAGTAGGAGGGTAGGAGTGTCACCCCAACAGCATTCTACAGTCATATTAGCCGGATCCTACAGTTTAAAGTGAATTCGAATCATAATAATAAGCATAATCCATGGTACAGCCAGGACTCGAACTCGAAACCTCTGGCACCTAGCGCCAGGGCGCTAGTCACTCGGCCATCAGACCAGAGGACGTTTTAAAAGTATAATCTCTAATAATTATTTTAAGTTATCACTCTGTGTAAAATATATCCGGCTAATCCATTTTAATGTTAATATTTTTACCTAGCTGAGCTCGTTAACGTCGTGGCCAATCTTGTAGCAAGTTTCAGTTTTTTTTGTGTGTTGGTTTTTCAAGTAATAAGTTTTTTTTGTAACGAAAACTACTCAAAAATGCAAATTAAAGGGTTCTTTAGCACCATGTTTCGCTGTTGCTGAACAGGCGAATCGTTAACTGTAATATTTAATTTACACAGTTAATATTTTTATTTCCAACGGCAGGCTACAAAAAGCGATAAAAAATAAAAAGAACACAAGGAACATGAAAAAACAAAGAGAATCGAAAGAAATCACATAGTGGCATGTTTAGCCCATAAGGTAAGGCCTCCCAGTAACGACCCTACACAGTAGAGGAAACAAGTGCAGGGCAGACAGGGGAGGTGAGATGAATCCATGTCTTCTCCAAGACTGCAGAGGATACTGCATTTTGGACTTGCAAATAGTTTCATTCGAAAAAGATAATATAATAATATATGTTTTTATATTTGGACTTAAATGATATTTATTGAATCATACTTCGTTAAAAATCATTTATTTTAATCACTGACATTGTCAGTTTACCTCACTGACGCCCCCTAAATATCCAATCCGCCATATTGTATTCTAAACTATATCTTCTTATTGGAGATTAATACGAAGATCCTTGTCCGCGTAGCTTGGTTTGGTTTGTCACTCTACGGTCATCTTGTGCACACTCCAGGCTAAACAGACCGGGACCCTACAGTTTAAAGTGGATTCCGAACCACTACAAACACCCATGGCACCGCCGGGACTCGAACACGAACACCTGTGGTGCCGAATGCCAGAGCGCTAGCCACTCGGCCATTCAGGCCCTGGCTGTGTAGCGGCCACTAGATTCTTCATTGTAAAAATGTTGAAACAGCGTGGTCTCATGCCCTTTGAGTTAATAAGCAAAATAGATAATTAAATGCCCTTTTTTAAAAATAATTATTTATTTAATAAAATTATAAAATGATAAATAACATAAATTTCAAAATGTAGATGTTGATGAAATCAGTAACATGTAATAAAACAGAATGAGCAAAGGTCAAATTAGGAGAAAAATAGCTTAGGAGAAAAGAACTTTTTTTCATCTGGGCAGTTGTAAGGAATTAATTTAAAAATATTTAGAACAGTGCGAGGTCTTTTGCTATGTTTGCGGGAAGAAATATCATAATCGTAATTTTTGTAATATATTTAATACAGAGTTATTGATGTTTCACATATCATTATAGAATTTAGTAGAAATTTTGTGAACAAATTGTCTTAAACTTGTAATCGAGAGATCTCGTCTAATATCGTCATTACGAAAGTACCAGGATGAATTCGTTAACATTCTGAAAGTTTTGTTCTGAAGCCTTTGAATAATTTCGAAATTTGTACGTGCAACAGAACCCCAAACTGGGCTGGTATAATCTAATACTGGAGGAAGATAAAGAGAGATATATTGGAATTTTGAGATTAAGAGGTAAAGCTGAATTTCTATTGATGAAAGGATAAAGAATTCTAAATTGAGTATTGAATTTATTTCTAAGGTTGTAGATATGCGATCTGTAGTTAAGTTTACTATCAAGAATAATTCCTAAAGTACTTAGTTTCATTAGACCAGGTGATATAATTATTATATATTTTAATATTAGGAGGGTTATAGAATTTTATGCAAGTGAAAAGAACTACTTCAGTCTTGTCTACATTATCTTCCAGTTAATGAGCCATTTTCTAAATCAATTATATAATTTGCAAATTTTCCTGGATAGTGAAAGTTAAAACTATATCTATCCTACCACTATTCAATGTCAGATCCACACTTTCATCAAACGAAGAAATAACTTCAATTGCCACAAAGATCGTTGAAAAGTGGAAAAGTTTACCTTTTCCTGTTGCATTAGGATGCGAAATCCCTGTCGGTGTCATTAGTGAAAGCCGATCGCTGTTTCATTTCCAAACGAGAAAAAGAAGAAAAAAAAAGCCAAATCCGAATGGCAACAGCGAGTATCACATTCGGTGAAGTGAAAACTCGGAATGTTGACAAACAGTCGTGTCTTTAAGACTCGGTTTGAAAATGGAATGTCTTACCTCTAAAAATGGAGGGGATGGGAAAGGGGAGGATTAGAATTTCCTGCTCAGTTTTGATTAGGATAATGTAAATAGCGATACGAATCTCAACGGAGAGGGAATGTGCACAAGTGCGTTTATTTATCTAGGGATCTTTCATTTAGATATTAAATCAAGAATAAAGTGGATTAGATTTACACTGAAGATATTTTCTATACCGTGTGGGCCGGGTTAAAAATAGACCCGACTAAAATGGACACCCACCAGCGCCTTGGTTATAATCGGGTAGGAGAAAGTGAGACGCTGGTGTGACAAAAAAGATGCCCCATGTCCAGGAATTCCGAAAGACTAATAAACATCCATGCCACCACCAGAATTCAAACCTGTTGGCCATTAGACCTCGCAAACCGGGCAAGCGTAGGTTAAGATAGGACGAAGTATATAAAAAAAGAATATAGTATAGTATAATAGGCAGTCTATAAAATAATTTATTATCTCTGGTCATGGTTGAATTTCTATTAATAAGAGGATAGAGTTTAAGGCAGCTGATACTGTAACATACTTTTTATTTTTGGACCGAAATGTTTTTTATTGAATCATGCTTCGTTAATAAAGCACTTATTTTAATCACTGACCTTGTCAATTTACCACACTGACTAGAGAACATTGCGGATACATAAACATGCATTTTTATTTTTGTACCAAAATGTTTATTACTGAGCCATACTTCATTAAAAAACATTTATTTTATTCATTTAACCTTGTCAATTTACCAATATCCAATCTGAAATATTGTATTCTAAAAATACCTCCATCTTTCCACTCTTCAATGCCAGATCCAAACTTTCATCAAATGTAGAAATAATTTCAATTGTCACAAAGATCTCTGAAAAGTGGAAAAGTTTACCTTTTCCTGTTGCATTAGGATCCGAAATCCCTGTCGGTGTCATTAGTGAGAAAGCCGATCGCTGTTTCCTTCCAAACGAGAAAGAAGAAAAAAAGCTAAATCCGTATGGCAACAGCGAGTATCACATTCGGTGAAGTGAAAACTCGGAATGTTGACAAACAGTCGTGTCTTTAAGATTCGGTTTGGGGAAATGGAATGTCTTACCTCTAAAAATGGAGGGGATGGGAAGGGGAGGATTAGAATTTTCTGCTCAGTTTTGATTAGGATAATGTAAATAGCGATACGAATCTCAACGGAGGGGGAATGTGCACAAGTGCGTTTATTTATCTAGGGATCTTTCATTTAGTTATTAAATCAAGAATAAAGCGGATTAGATTTGCATGGACGATATTTTCTATGCTGTGTGGATCCGGGTTAAGAATAGCCGCACTGTAGCCCATGCTTGTCATAAAGGCGACTAAAATGTGTCCTAAGGTAAAACCGGGTGGGGTAAAGTTAGATTTCTCCCTTTGGGTACCCCATGTCTTTGTGCAGCAATGACAATGACAATGTCAATGACAAAAAGGAGATAACAGAAATATGGATTTTTGATACTCCAAAAGAGAAGAAAATGATTTCGAAAATGTTCCAAAATGAAAACGGCCAACGGGCGTACCGGTTACGGAGTTCCAAGGTGGTTTTAAGAACCACAAAACCTACACATCTTAAATTAGTTAAAACATTTGCATAAAAATGAAGTTGCTTAAATTAATGAGTAGCAATAAATAAAATAAAACAATTAAAATTTAGGAAAACCATCTCTTACTTGAGAGCAATTAAAGCAAGAGATCGAAAAAGCTAAGCTATCGGTACAATTAGGAGTACGTTGTCGATGCACCCCCCCCAAAAAAAAAATAAATAAAAGATTGAAGTTAAAATTAAAATTTTAAGATAAAATAAAAATAAAGCAAAAAGAATTAAGATTAAAATTAGCGAAGTACATTAAAATTAACAGAAATACGTAAAATTTTTATCTTTTATGTTGTGAAATTAAGAAAACGTAAAAACCAAAATGAAAAATGTATTGTGATAATGTGGCAAATATTATACAACACTAATGCGCTACATGTTTGTGAATTTTCTACAGATATGTAAATAAATCTCTACAGATAAGTAGAGTTTAGATTTACATCGAAAATATTTTCTATCCCATGTTGGTCTGGCTTACAATTGCCGTACTGTAGCCCATGTATGTTGTAAAGGCTACTAAAATGGTTACATAGTGGCTAGGGGTATAACCAAGGTATATAATCAGGGGCATAACCAAGGTATATAATCAGGGGTATAATCAAGGTATATAATCAGGGTATAACCAAGGTATATAATCAGGGGTATAACCAAGGTATATAATCAGGGGTATAACCAAGGTATATAATCAGGGGTATAACCAAATGGGATAAAGGTGGGATAAAATCTCTTTGGGGGCCCCATGTCTTTGTACAGCGAAGTCAATGACAAAAAGAGATAACAGAAATATGTATTTTGATACTCCTAAGGAGGGGCCTGAATGGTCAAGTGGCTCGCGCTCTGGCGCTCGGTACCACAGGTATCGGGTTCGAGTCCCGGCGTTGTTTGTAGTAGTTCGGAATCCACTTTAAAAGTAGGTCCCGGTCTAATAAGTTCGTAGAGCGTTGCGGGGGCATTGTTACTCCGCGTCCGTGGCTTATCTTCAAGTTACATGCGCCCCCTGGGTAATGCAAAGTGTGTACGTCTGTGCAGCATTTGCCTTAAAAGGCATTCAAAGACCAAGCTACCTGTGTTTGCCAGCTACATTAGAAAGAAAAAAGTACTCCTAAGGAAAATAAAATGATTCCAAAATGAGAAATGTACTGTGATAATGTCGCAAATATTATGCAAGACTAATTTGCTACATGTTTGTGAATTTTTCACATATCTGTAAAAATTCACAAACATGCAGCAAATTAGTCTTGCATAATATTTGTGACATTATGTCTCAATTCTAGAGACCAATTCTACAATTCTCTAGAGATAAGTAGATTAGTTTTACATCGAAGATAGTTTCTATCCCGTGTTTGTCTGGCTTACAATTGCCGTCCTGTAGCCATTTGATTTTGCAGACAGAGAATCAGAATTAGTTTCAGGATTTAATGTTGAATACATAGGAGGAGGATTTGCTTTAATTTTTTTAGCTGAATATACCAATATAATTATTTAATGTTTACTTTCAATAGTTTTATTTTTTTATTCTATTAAAATTTTTTTTTCCTATTTTATTAATTTTAACTATTTTAATATTATGAATTCGGGGGCGGGGGCATACCCACGATTCCGTTATGATTTCCCTAATATCTTTAAATTGAAAGATTATTTTACCTTTTATGTTGTAAAGGCTATTTTTACCATGTATATTGTAAAAGGCTACTAAAATGGGTACATAGTGGCCAAAGGTATAACCAAAGTATATAACCAGGGTATAACCAAAGTATATAACCAGGAGTATAACAAAATGAGATAAAGGTGGGATAAAATCCCTTTGGATACACCAAGTTTTTGTGCCGCAAGGTCAATGACAAAAGAAGATAAAAATACGGATTTTGACACTCCAAAGGAAAAGGTGGCCTAATAGGTAATTGGCTAGTACTCTGGCCTTTGGTTCGACAGGATTCATCTTCGAATCCTGGTGGTGGCATGGATGCTTGTTTAATGGTTCGGAATCCACGTTAAACTGTAGGCCCCTGTCTAATTAGCCGGAATTGTACACAAAATGTCTGTAGTGCGACAAGCTAAACAAAATTCAAAGGTAAAAAAGGCGACTAACCTGGGTACCCATTGGACTTTATACCTGGATTATAACCGGGTGGGGGTAAAGTCAGACTTCTCCCTTTGGATGTCATTTCTTTGTGCTGTAAGGTCAATGACAAAAAAGGAGATAATATAAATATGGATTTTGACATTCCAAAGGAAAAGGCAGCATAATGGCTAATTAGCTGGTACTCAGACCTTTGGTTCCACAGGCTTCAGGTTCGAATCCTGGCGGTGGCATGGATGATTGTTTAATGGTTTGAAATTCACGTTAAACTGTAGACCCTGTCTAATTAGCCGAAATTGTACACAAAAGTCAGTAGAGCGACAAGCTAAACAGAATTCAAAGGTAAAAAAGGCTACTAAACTGGGTATTCATTGGACTTTACCCGGTTTACCAGGTCTGACACACCCGGTTATACCTGGGTAATAACAGGGTGGGGTAAAGTCAGACTTCTCCTTTCGAATGTCATTTCTTTTGCCGTAAGGTCAATGACAAAAATTAGATAATATAAATATGGATTTTGGCATTCCAAAGGAAAAGGCGGCTAGATTTCTGGCCAATTGGCTAGATTTTTGGACTTTGTGACCACAAGCTCCATTTTCAAATCCAAGTGGTGATGTGGATGTTTATTAGTGGTTCCGAATCTGCGTTAAACTGCAGGTCTGAATGACACAAAATGATTGTATAGCGACAACCCAAACCAGGGATTGCCGTACTATCAGGGTTATCATGCTTGTTAAAGCATTTACTGGAAAAATACACTTAAGAAAATCAAATAGAAAGTTAATAGATCAAAATTACGCATAAACCATTTAGTAGGTCATTTGGCTGATAGTGATGTTTTGCAAGGTTTTAATAG
Organism: Caerostris extrusa; assembly: GCA_021605095.1. Taxonomy (NCBI): domain Eukaryota; kingdom Metazoa; phylum Arthropoda; class Arachnida; order Araneae; family Araneidae; genus Caerostris; species Caerostris extrusa. Next base: position 81,910 of record BPLR01011225.1, read on the forward strand.
TTTAAGTTTAGATTTAACCGTATAAGACCAAACCGGGCAAATGTAGGTTAAGATAGGACAAAGAATGGCAGTATATAAAAGGAATTTACTATCCCTGGTCATGGTTGGATTTCTATTAATAAGAGAATAGAGTTTAAGACAACTGATACAATAACATACAAATTTGGAATGTTGACAAACAGTCGTGTCTTTAATAACAGGTGGGCTGAAAAATTCATAAGCTGACACATAGATGGCGCTACTAGTATTAAGTATGATTTTAGGTAGCCCTAACCTTCAAAAGACACGTGTATTAATTTGACAGCTGTTGGACTATTAGTATGTGAGTTATAGCAATTTTAGTGTTCATCACGTGCAGTCCACTCGGCTGACTGTCGATTGGACTCCGGTGTGAAAAGATGGAGCCATGTTTCATCCATTGTCACATATCGAAGCAAAAATTGGAGTTTATTACGATTGAACAGCTCAAACACTGATTATAATCATCTATTCGTTGTAGTTTTGGGTCGATTGTGAGCTCGCGCGGCACCCACTTTGAACAGAGCTTTCGCATATCCAAATATTCATTCAAGATATGTCCAACCATATCTTTAGGGTCTCAGCTATCTCAATCAACTTCACTTTACGGTTATCAAAAAGTATTTTGTGGACTTTTTGATGTTTTCGTTGGTAATAACAGCTTCTTTTTGGCGTCCATTGCGTTCATCGTCCTCGGTGCTCATTTCGCCTCGTTTAAATTTAGCAAACCACTTCTCTACGGTTTCCTGGTGCAAAAGTCCGAATAATGTTTATCAATCCAAGCCATGGCTTCAATAGTATTTCTTTCGCCAAACAGCAATGCTTTATTAGCACACGAAATTCCTTTTTTATCCATTTTTTCAAACTAACAAAAGTTGCTTCACTAAAAATGCTATAACTCACATACTAATAGTGCAAAAGCTGTCAAATTTATACACATTTTGAATATTAAGGCTAACTAAAAATCATATGGATTTAATACTAGTAGCGCCATCTATGTTTCCGCCTACGAACTTTTCAGCCCACTCTGTTTTGGGGAAATGGAATGTCTTACCTCTAAAAAGGGGAAAATATGGGGAAGGATTGAAATTTTCTATCCAGTTTGATTAGGATAATGTTAATAGCGATGCGAATCTCAACATTGAAGGATGTGGACAAAAGCATGTATTTATCTTTTTTTAGTTATTAAATTAAGAATAAAGTGGATTAGATTTAGATTTCTATCCCATGTGCCATCCGGTTAGAATAGCCCCATTGTAGCTCAATGCATGTCTTAAAAGGCGACTAAAATGGGTACCCAGTGCCATGGGGCATAACCGGGTGGGGTAAAGTTAGACTTCTACGTTTGGGTATCCCATGTCTTTGTGTCGCATGGTCAATGACAAGAAGATAATAGAAGTATGTATTTTGACATTCCAAAGGAAAATAAAATGATTCCGGAAATGCTCCAAAATGACAAATGTATTGTGATAATATGGCAAATATTAGGTAAGACTAATTCGCTACATGTTTATGGATACTTCGCTACATGTTTATGGATATTCTCTACAGATATGTGAATAATTCCTACAGATCAGTAGATAAGATTTACATTGAAGATATTTTCTATCCTGTGTGGGTCCGGATTAGAATAGCACCACTGTAGCCCATGCATGTGTAAAAGGCGTCTAAAATGGGTATCGAGTTTCCAGGTATAAGCGAGTGGGATAAAGCAGACTTTTCCCTTTGGGTGCCCAATGTAGTGCCCAAACTAACTTACAATGAAGTTTGGTTTGGTTTGTCGTTCTACGGTCATCTAGTGCACACGAGGGCTAAACAGACCGGTACCTACAGTTTAAAAGTGGATTCCAAACCACTAAAAACATCCATGCCACCTCCAAGATTCGAAGCGGAGACCTATGATACCAAAGAGTGGAACAGGAGAACCATCAATGTTCAACAAATCTCCAATTTCTTTTACTTGGTGATTAACCAAAAATAACGACAAAATATACATGAAAATTGAAATCACTACGCTTTTGAAAAAACCAATACACATCAATACGAAATACTACAACAGATTGGCTTCAAAATTAACGAGCTTAAGTTCGGTAAAATATTAACAATAAACTAGATTAGCCGGATAACTCCTACATAAAGTAATTACGTAAAATAACTATTAACAGATTATACTTTAAAAACAGCCTCTTTAGTCAGGGAATGATGCATCGCTCTCAACGTACGCGAACAGTTCGAAGAGTTCGTAATTAGTTACAGTTACAGTCAAGTGTTCTAGTTAACAGGATAAATGATATGGGACTCGGCTGTAATTAAAGCAGTCCCCAAATAACGACGCTAACTCGCTTAATCTACTTAATAGTGCTTTGTCGCTTAAAAACTTGGTGCGACGTTGACTCCCAAGACGTTGGATTTCTCAAAGTCGCTGACATCGTATTCACATTTTCGAAGGTCTTGCTAAAAGTATTGATGCTTATCGAGTTAATTGTTATATACCAGAATTGTATATCAGAAATTATTGAATTTTCACGAATTTATGGTGAGAGTTATGAATATTTGTTTTAATCAATCCTTTTAGCAACGAAATAAAATATTATCATTTGCTAATAAATATTATAATGCTCAAATTATTGTTGTTCTAACGCAGATAGCAATAGAGAGACAGTTAATCTTTATGTCATTAGCAAGGACTGTACTGCTGTTACTCTTTTAGCACTACCCAGGGGCACGAGTAGCTTGGAAATATGCTACGGACGCGAGTAACATTACCCCCACAACGATCTACGATCTATTAGACCGGGACCTACAGTTTAAAGTGTATTACGAACCACTACAAAAATCCAAGGCACCGCCGGGACTTGAACGCGAAATCTGCGGTACCGAGGGCCTGAGAGCTAGCGATTCGGCCAACAGGTCCCAATGTTCAAATTATGAGAAGTGGCATTTGTCCATGGTAGCTTGGTGGACAGTACATTGGGTTTTCCATCTAATGGAACGAGGTTTGAACCGTATAATGATATCTCGCAGAGTCTATGTAAGGAGCTGAGTAACTAGCGTTCTGGCACTGGGTGCCACAAGTTTCGGATTCGAGTCTTGGATGGAGGTAAAGGGGGCAGCTTCTGTTGTGATGGAGCACTCATAGGTGGAAGTCTGGCTTGGCTTCGAGTCACGTAAGAAAGAGGGCAGTGCCTTCCGCGAAGACTTTTTGGAATTACCCCTCGGGGCAAGTTGATGAACATCACAAGCATCATCGGTTTTGAAACAGTGTTTACGACATAACCCCCAGTGGATTGAACCTCCACCCTAATGCTCACCAGCGACGCGTGTTGCCACCGAGCCACAAGTCGGGCATTTGAAGTCATTCACCAACATAATGTCAGAGCTGTAGCACATTCAGAGTTATCTAGTAGGTACCATGTGCACATCCTGCTACATCGCATCAAGTAGTGAAACAGTAATTTTGATGGAACATCGAACAAAGGCAGAAATCGCCCATCCAGAATTCCCATCTTTCTTTAAACCCGACGAAAGGACATTCCTGTCTACAGATTTTCATACCTTTAGCAGGCATAGGCACCGAAGCATTCGGTTAGGCATTTATCGGTTAGCAGGGATCTAATCACTTTTTTTTTTGGGAGGGAAACCCAGCACACTCCGAATGCAAACAGGGATGAAGTAAAGAAGAAAAAATATATAAGAATATATAGCTGTTACAACAGTGAAAAAAATAAATCCCAGTTGTTCTTAAGATCTTTGAATACTTTGTAAATATCACTACCAACAAGTAAATGGTAGTTAATATTTTATAATATATAAGAAGGAAACTATTTTGGAGTGACTTTTCTGTAAATACCATAGCAGTTATTATTTCAAATTGAATTAATTATATGAATTTTTTTAATTGGTAAATGTTTTATAATCGCCATATATAGATTTATAATATTTGATTTTCTATTGATATTTAAAATAAAATCGGGCCCATATAGGGTTAAATTACCAAGTTACTTTAAACTCTTATATATAATTGTAACCTAACTTCCTAAAGCATTATACTCGTATCTCATATTTGCATTTCTTCGAACACTCCCCTATTACACAAATTAATTTGTAACTCTACATTAAAACGAGTATGTTGGGCCACTGATGGCATCTATGACCATCTGTGGTATTTATCCGTGATACTGTAACGTTTGACAAAAGTCTTTCTATTGTAATATCTTGTTGTTTTACATATATTTGACAGGATTCCCTTCAATACCCTAAAAATTGGAGACGTTTTATATTAAATCAATGTTATTTATTGCTTATGACTGATGATAGCATTTACTTGATTATTATTTTTTTCTTTCAAAGTGGATGAAAACGATAATAACTCTATAAACGTATATTTAAAATTTTAGTGATTTTGAAACAGAATTATATTGAGGAAAAAATGGGCTTTAACAAATGAATATTTTTGGCGATATTTTTAGTCAGGAGTTAATTTTATAATTAGGATCAAATTAAGGTAAAAATTAACATTGGTTCAATGGATTGTTAAAGAATCAACCTAAAAATAACACTCTTTCAAACTCTTACTATCAATCGAAGGATAATAGTTCATATTCTAACCCTCTGAATTGGCTAAATTTATACTTGAATTTCTTAAGTTAAAAAAACAATAATAATAAAACAAAAATAAATATTGATTGATAGGGCTAGGAGATAATTTTAAAATTAAGATCAAATTAAGATAAAAATTAACATTGGGTTAATGGTTTGCTTAGGTACCAACCTAAAAATAACATTAGTTTCAATTTTTACACGACCCCTTCCTGAACCATATGGCTGACTTGGAGATTTCGGAGTTGAAGACGAATCATTGCAGAAAGGTTTCCATTTCGTTAATGAACCTGGGTCTCATTTTTCAGCAAGGGGGCAACCCGGGCATCTCCCAATTAATGCAGCGAAGGGCTTTCGACAAATGACTCCCCCGACACTTGTTGGTCACCCGTCCCTTTTCGACTGTCCCCTTTGCTTGCAGGCATTCTAATTAAAGCTAATACCCGATACGCTGATGGAAAGTGATATTTCACCTGCACAGTCCATTGTGATTAAAGAAACTCGACAGCGATTTAATTCCTGCAGCTGCGTCCACACTTTTGTTGAAGGGTTAGTGAGGTAGGGGGAGAGTGAGATTGAGGGGGCTTTTATGAACCCTTTTCAGTATTTTAATGGACTGATTCATTTATTTATTTTTTTAACTTTTATTTTGTAGGACAGAAGTTGAAATGTTTAGGCCTTTACCGTTTGAAATTTTCAACAACGTATTTTGATACATATGTGATTTATTATTTTTACGCTCAAAACAAGATAGCCACTCAATTTAAGATAATTTTAATAATTATTATAGTAATTATAATAAATAAAAATACTACTAATAATACTTTTAGTAATAATTATAATAATTATAATTGTAGTAATATTTGTAATAATTATAATGTTAATTGGATGGCCTGATGGAGTGGCTATCGCTCTGGCGCTCGGTACCACAGGTTTCGTGTTCGATCCCGGCGGTGACATGGATCTTTGTACTGTGTCATAGATGCTTATTGTTATGTCATTTTGATAGGTCTCTATCGTTTGAAATCTTTAATAATGTATTTTGATACATATGTGACTATTTATTTTACACTGAAAATAGGATATTTACTGAATTTTTAATAATATAATTAATACTATAGAATAATAATTTATAATAATTATAATAATAAGCGTAATAATTTATTAATTATAATAATAATTAATGGGCCTGATGAGTTCCAGTCTGTAGGACCCCTGGCGCTCCGTACCACAGGTTTTGGGTTCGAGTCCCGATGGGGCCTTGGATATTAAGTGACACGCTGATGGCAAGTGATATTTCACCTGGAAGTATACAGTCCATTGTGATTGAAGAAACTCGACAGCAATTTAATTCCCGCAGCTGCGTCCACACTTTTGTTGAAGGGTTAGTGAGATAGGGGGGAGAGTGAGATTGAGGGGGCTTTTATGAACCCCTTTTCAGTATTTTAATGGACTGATTTATTTATTTATTTTAACTTTATTTTGTAGGAAGAAGTTGAATTGTTTTTATGCCATTTTGATAGATCTAATATAATGTAAAGTAATAAGTTTTAAGATAATAATATAGCGTAATAATTTTAATAATAAATATAGTAATTTATAATAATAATTATAGTAATATTTGTAATAATTATAATAAAAATAATAACTGTAATAATATTTGCAATAAATATAATCATTATCATTATTGGCGCAACAACCTAGTGTGAGCCAAGGCCGTCTACCTACTGGCAGATTTCGAGACGAGAGAATTTTTTCGGGTTAGGAATGTCAACTCTACTCCCAACTCTCAACAGTCATATCAGACAGGACCTACGGTTTAAAGTGGATTCCGAACCACTACAACATCCATGGCACTGCTGGTAATCGAATCGAAACTTGTGATACCGAGCGCCAGAGTGCTAGCCACCAATAAATATAATAATAATAATTGTAGTAATATTTTAATATTTTTAATAATAATTAGTTGGCCTGATGGCCGAATAGAGGGGTTGGTAAAATTGGGGTACCTGATGGCCAAGTGTCTAGTTCTCAGTACCACAGGTTTCGGGTTCGGTTCCGGCGGTGCCATTGATGTTTGTAGTGATTCGGAATCCACTTTAAGCCATAGGTCCTTGTCTAATAAGATCTTAGAGCGTTGGGCATAGAGTTGACAACCCCCCGTAAAAGATAGCATCTCCTGTGCCCAGAAATCTACTAGTAGGCAAACTGCCTTGGCCCACAATGGGGCTGTTGCGCCACTGATAAATGATTGATTCTTCCAGCTGCGTCCAAATGTTTGTTGAAGGGTTAGTGGGGTAGGGGGTGACTGAGGGTACTTTTATGAACCCTTTTCAAGTATTTTAATGGACTGATTTATTTATTTATTTTTAAACTTTATTTTGTAAGAGAAGTTGAATTGCTTTGTATCATTTTGATAAGTCTGAAATCATTAATATTGTATTTTTGATACATATGTGATTATTTATTTTACCCTCAAAACTGGATATGTACTTAATTTTAGGTATTAATATAGTGTAATAATTTATAATGATCTTAATAATAATTGTAGTAATATTTGTAATAAAAATAATAATAATAATTGTGGTAATATTTGTTATAATAATAATAATAATAATAATTGTCGTAATATTTGTTATAATAATAAAAATAATAATAATAATTGTAGTAATATTTCTAATAATTATAATAAAAATTGCAGTAACTATGATGATGATAATAATAATTTTAGTAATATTGGTAATAATTATAATAATTGTTATAATAATTAAAACATTAACAATAATATTAATAATTGCAGTGATATTTGTTATAATTATAATATTTATTAACAATAATAAAATAATATTTGCAATAATTATAATGATAATAATAGCTGTAGTAATATTTGTAATAACTATAATAAAAACTAGCGGGGCTGATGGTCAAGTGGCTAGCGCCTTGGAGCTCGATACCACAGGTTACGTATTCAGTACCGGCGGTGCCATAGATGTTTGTTGTTATGTCATTTTGATAGACCTGTTCCGTTTGAAATCTTTAACAATGTATTTTGATACATATGTGACTATTTACTTATCTTCAATCGAGATACCTACCATAATTTTAGATATTACACTATATTATTAATGTAAATGTACTAATAGTAGTTGAATGAATAACAGTAGTACTAGTATAAATAGTTCGTGCAGCTGCGGCCGGACTTTTGCTGTAGGGTTTGTGGTGCAGGGGAATTTGGGTGGGACTGAGGGTGCTTTTATGAACCCTTTCCAAGTTTTAATGGACTGATTTATTTATTTTATTTAACTTTATTTTGTTGGAAGGAAGTGAAATATTTAGGTCTTTATCGTTTGAAATTTTTAACGGCTTAATTTGATACATATGTGACTGTTTATTTTACCCACAAAACACGATACCTGTTTTAATTTTATTCAATAATATAGCATAATAATTATTTTAATAATTATAGTAATAATTATAATAATTAAAAATATAATAATAATTGTAGTAATATTTGTAATAATTAAAATAATAATAATTATAGTAATATTTGTAATAATTATAAAAAAAAATTAGAGAACCTGATAGTCGAGTGGCTACCGTTCTGGCACTCGGTACCACATGTTTCGTGTTCGGTCCCGGCGGTGACATGGATGTTTGTAGTGTGCCATAAATGTTTGTTAATATGTCGTTTTAATATATCTCATTCCATTTGACATCTTTGACAATAGATTTTGATACATATGTGACTAATTATTTTACCCTCAAAACAGGATATTTACTTTAATTTTATTTAATAATATAATATAATAATTTTAATAATAATTGTAGTAATTATAATAACACTTATAATAAATAAAATAATAATAATTGAGTAATATATATAATAATTCTAATAATAATAAGGGGGCCTGAGTCATGTCGCTACACAGGCACCATAGGTTTCTGGGTTGGGCCATGGATGTTTCTTAGTCGTTCGGAATCCACTTTAAGCCGTAATTCCCGATCTAACAGGATTGACAGAGCGTTGTGGGGGCAGCGTTACCCCGCGTTTCGGCTTATCTTCAAGCTACACACACCTCCTGGGCAGTGCTGGGATTAACGTCGGTGCGGCGCTTGCCTTGCTTAAGGCATACAAGACAGCTATCTAAGTGTTTGCCAGCTAAATTAGAGGCAAGAAAAATTTTGTAGAACGTAAGTCACAATGATTTTATGTCACTTATGAAGCCCTACCAAGTTAGAAATCTTTTAATATGCGTATTTTGGATGCATATTTGACTACACATTTTAACCTTCAAAACCGGATATACAATATTGTTTTCAATGCAGCAGGCAATACGCCAAATATCATCTAACCTAGTAATAATATAGTGTAATAATTATGATAATTAAAACACTGTAACAATAACAAAATTGTATAATAAAAAAGTGGTGAGTGGAAGGGGTGCTTACTAAACTTTTCAAGTTTTAATGGACTGATTTATTTATTTTATTTTTTAATTTTATTTTTGTAGGTGGGGGGAGTTGAATTGTTTTATGCCATTTTGATAGGTATTTATCGTTTGAAATAACTTCCTAATAAATGTATTTTGACAGACATGTGACTATTTAATTTTACTCCCTCAAAAGAGGATAAATTATTTAATCCTTAGGCAATGTTCTTGGGTGTAATAATTATATCAATTAAAATAATAATAGTAATTGTAGGAATATTTGTAATGTTTATAATACTAATTATCATTATGCCCAATCTAAAATGATAATGTCATTTCATATCAAACAACTGAATGCAATGAAAATCATGGGGCCTGATATTGAGGTACTGGTCCATAAACATCCTGCACTCATATACATACTGTAGATTCTGAAACTCCTTCATGCTTCATGGATGTTTGTCACATACCATTTTGATAGATCTTTCTGTTTGAAAACTTTGATAATGTATGATACATACTATGCATCTTATTTTACCTCAAAACAGATATGCACTAATTTAAGGTAATAATATATAATAATCCGATCGAATTTATTGTAACATTAACTTTTTAATTCATATTTATAATTTATGCATGTTTTAAAAATTGTGTCTAATATCAATCTTTAGTAGTTATATTTTTTATACAAAAATTAGAATCAAATATAATATATTTTGTAAAAAAAATAAGTATAACATTTTAATTTTTGATCTATATATATATATATATATATATATATATATATATACACTGAGGGGAGAGAAAGAGAGACAGGTAGAGTCTCTAAAGGAAATGTGTCAAACAGAAGCTATTATTGCTGCAAAACAAAGTGTCCTCTGATACTGACGCTGCAGAACGCAGTCAAACCACTGCAGTCCCACACGTTAAGTTAAAGACAGAACAGACATAACAGATAATAATGAGGGGGAGGCAAACAAACAGCCAATAATCTTGTAATCACAGAGAGAGACAGTTATCACGCCCGAGAATCATGCTGCAAATGATGAGGCTTGAATATAAAGAAATCAAAACTTTTAGTCCTTCATTCGCCAGAAAATGAATTGAGTTTGCAATCCAGAAAAAAAGGTGACTGCATGATGCAAAAACAGATTTAAACGCTTTGATAATCACGCACTTTTAAAACGTTTTCAACCTTCTCAGGTTCAAGAGTGGCACTCACTTTGAATATGATGATTATGAATTGCCATATAATTGCTCATGCATAAATAACTTCTCGCATGACTAATAAATTCTGGAAATAATGTCAATGAATTACTTGCATCCACAGGTTTAAAACAGATTAGCTGGGTAGACAATAAATTTGCCAGAGTGTCACGCTCTTGTAATTAAGTTTTAAAACACTTGGCAATATTAAATGTTTTATGATTAACAGGTGGGGCGACAAAGATATCATGAGCTCGTGTTAGAAATATTTTTCTTTTTGTTTGTTTATGCTTATTTTGTTTATTTAGAAGAATATACTTAAAACTTATATTTATATTTAGTTATAATGTACCTCGGTTAAACTAACAATTCAAATTTGATTTCAAATGATTTTTTAAAGAGAATAAAAGCTATGTAATTCAACAGTTTCATTGTTAAATTTATTTCTTTACAGATGAACGGCAATCATAATTTCTGTATTAAATGACTTACTTTCTAATTAATTCTCACATTTCTGAATGTTCTTAGGAATCCCAACATATATTTTATGAATAAAATATTATTCATTTTATATCAGGGGCTCGGATGGCCGAATGGCTGGCGTTCTGGTACCACAGGTATCGGGTTCAAATCCTGGCCTTGCCCATGGGTGTTTGTAGTGGTTCGAATCCACTTTAAGCCGTAGGTCCCGGTCCTAATAGGATCGTAGAGCGCTGCGGGGCATTGTTACGTCCGTGGCTTACCATCAAGCTACACGCGCCCCTGGGTAATGCAAAGTGAGTAACATCGTGGTGCAGCCCTTATGGCGAAAGATCACGGTCTATTTACCAGCTGCATTAGAAGAAAAAAATATTAGATGATAAAGATTTTGTAATTTGTAGTAGAAGATTTTCGAACACATTACTTCAGAATTGTTTAGAATCCCAATATATCTTTTACATGAATAATATTAATTTTAATATTAAATGATAAAGATTTAGTAATTTGTAGTAGAAGATGAAATACAATACTGACATTACCCAGAATCTTTTAGAATCACAATATACTTTTTACGGAAACAGAATGCTCCAATCGTTCATTATCATTAGATGATAAAGGTTTTGTAATTTGCAGCAGAAGAGGAATACTAGATGAAGATGAATGCAATAGATACAAGAAGATGAATGCAATACTTCACAGTACTCAGAGTCTTTTTAAGTAAACATATTTTTTAAGTGAATAAATAATATTCATTTAATATTAGATGATAAGATTTTGTAATTCGTATTAGAAGATGAATACAAAACGATGAAGATGGATGCAGAAGAAGAAGAAGAATACAATATATACAAGAAGATGGATACAATACTGCATTATTCAGAGTCTTTTTACAGTCTGCAATATTTTGGTTATAAGTTTCTGCTAATTAGTAATTAAATTTGATTTTCAGATGATTTTAGGAGAATAAGTTTTTATGTAATTCAGTAGTTTAGCTTTTATTTTATTTTTTATAGACAAACCACAAT